>CM031241.1:46794102-46827208 GCA_018340775.1 Taxus wallichiana var. yunnanensis
GAGGGGCATCATCATCATTGCTACACATTGAACCACAAATGACTTCATTACGAGGCCATACCAGGATATGATTGGGTTATGGGGTGATGATGGACTATACTTGATTGCTTGTGGTAGTGTGACAGGTTAGTAGACATGACATGATGACTAGGGTGGAGGTCCACCCTGTTGACAGAGTCCTCTCGTAGTTTGGGCTTCCATATGATGATGCACTTCCTATTCCATTCCCATTGTTTACCATGGCATCAGAGAGGCTCGTGGAGGCCCTAAGGGCCTGCATGGTTGGATAATTGTTACACCCAAGGTACCTATCAATAAACTGAAGGTTATCCTAGTTCCCGAGTACCATAGCCCTCCTCAGATTGAGGTTGCACCTCCACTCACAACGGGGAGGAGGAGGAGGAGGCCCACACAACTACAAAGACAAAGACTGAGGGTGAGACCGGTGAGGAGACATGGGGGAGGAGGTTGGAGAGGATACTGCTCATGATAGTGAGGGGGATAGTGACATAGAGTGGCGGGTCACAAAGGAGATCTCTATTGTAGAGAGAGAAGAGGCGGAGGGAGGAGAAGGAGACTCTTGTTTCTGAGGAGCCACTTTCTCATGAGGGAGGTGGTGATGAGTAGTCCATGATGGGCCAACACATCACCTCAGGAGAGGTGAGGCTCAACAGTGTGCTGTAGTGGCTCCACCACCACCAACACCACACCAACCCCCTTCCTGGTGCTAGGAGATCCGAGTATGTAGATACTCTTCTCTCAAACTTATTACTTAGAATTGTTAGTAAATTACGCATTGTGTTTCTTTTTTTTTTTTTTAATAGTTTTCTAACTCACCATTGTTTTTTTTTGTGTTTTGCAGCCACTGCTGATGGATGTGAGATTTTATTCACCAAATCTTGGTCGATACATTGATCATCCCCATGGGAAGACTAAGAGGAGATTTTTGTGACATGGGGCATAGCCATGCAGGTCGATCCATCACACTAATGTTTTTGCACTAGGTTTGGTGAGCCAGCAGAGAGATCCTTTTCCGAGATGAGGACCGAGCTTACCACATTCTAGTTAGCCCATAGAGATGGAGAGAGAGGAGCCACTCTCACGTGAGGCCATGACTACTGGAAGATCCCCTACCCCATCTCATGGTCATTCTCATCACTCAATGCATGGAGGCTCACATTCACACCATAGGAGCCACAAGTAAGAGTCCCTAGCCATGCACCTTCTCAGGGATCCCATAGGGAGGGATAGGCCATAGGCCTTTATTGCTTCGATGTCATTTTGTGAGACATATATATGATTTTTTTTTTTTGTGCTCATTGAGAGCATTTTGACCACACCTAGAGTGTGACGACATTGTATACAACTTGACTTATTATGGATATATACACATACTTCTTTTTTTTTCAGTCATTCTTGCATAAGAGTTGACTCATTGATGGTTTATTTCACTTGTGTACTCTTAGATGCTCAAAATTTCCAATGTTTTATATGATTTTTGGATGCATGTTATGGATGATGATATGCTAACAAAATGATTTATTTTTTTGTTTTGTTTATATGATGCTTATGCAAACACAATGTAATGTGAAACTTTGGTTTTCAAACAATATTTAGTACTTCTTGTTTTGTTGGAAAAATGTGATGAATGTAATATGATAAGAAAATGAACCCACTCCACTTCTAACTCCACACAACTAGTAAGATGTGAGGGCTCAACACCGAGAGCCAAAAGGGATGTGAGTTGTATGATTTTGATGAATGGAAGTGATGAGAGAAAGACAAGATTTTGACAAAAATCCAATTAGGAACCTACAACCTAACTCTACACATAGTTTACTACATAGTCTAGAATGTGATTTTCTTGCAAGTTTATCTAGACTTAGATCCATAGATGGCCTCTTGATTGAAAAAATCTAGTTTTAAGGTTTTAACTCTTTTGGAACATACATCTAATTCACTTTTTTTGGATTTAAGATTTCAAAGCACTTTTTATTGAATGAATTGCTTATAACTTACTAACTTATTTGAAAGACCCCCCTATACCTTGCCCCATGCTACCAGTAAGAAGCATGGGCTCATCACCAAGGACAAGATATAGGTGAGTAAGGGCACTTCCCCCTTTCCCAACCTCACGCCACCAGTAAGAAAATGTGGGCTCATCACCAAAGATTGGTGGGGCAAGGAAGTGTAGTTTTATTTGTAAATGAAATATTTTTGCATTTATTTGATTTGACTTGTTCATTTTTTTTTTTTAACTTTGAGTTGTGATTTTGGGAGGAGATCTTCCCTAGCCTCAACCCCACAACCAGTAAGATGCGAGGGCTCAACACCAAAGGTTGAGATAGGTGAACAAGCGATCTAGGTAAAATGTTTAGAATGCTTTTTGTTACCAAAGAGGTTTTTTGGAAAGATGTGACATCAAGAAGCTTCTAGAATAGACTATGGGAAAAAACACCTAAGCTAGAAGAAAACTATGAGTAGAACCAAGTATACGCAGGCTTGGTAGGTAGATCAATGTCAAAAAATATGTCTTAACTTGTTGAGATGATGAAATGATTAGAAATGTTGATGATAATATTGTGGATATTTGAAGAAATGTGATTGAATGTTTTTTCCAATGTTTTTAGAAGTTTTTGAAAGTTGTTTGAAAAATAAGTTTTCTTGACTACAATTTTACAATATGAACTGGTAGATGAAATGCGTATGGATGCAATAATGTACATGTGGAAATGTAGATGGATCATGCGTAGTAACATTTTAAGTGAAGTGAATTGATGGATTTACCAAATTCTTCACCCTCTAATGTACACAGGTGATATGCCCCATTCTTGTAGTCCTCCATGACTCGATATGGGCCCAACCACTTGGGCCTAAATTTCCTTCCTTCACTAGTTTTCTTATCTATCCATTGGTGTCAAGTCTCAATACTAGATCTCCTACTAATATTTCATGCTCATATACCTTTTTGTTGTACTTTTCGGCTCATCCGGTCAGCATAGACACTATGTCATTTCTCAACTTTGAGCCGAGCTTCATCAGGGTTTCTAGCTCAATGAGTCATGCCTCGTGATATCCTTCTTCACCTAAGATGCCTTGCAATGATATTCGAGAGGCTAGGTATCTCAACTTCAAGTGGTAAAACCACTTCAAAACCAAACACTAAGGAATATGGGGTTTCCCCATGTAGGCATTCTTACCAAAGTTTTAGGCCCAAGGCTAGAAATAGCTTCAAATGCCAATCATGTTTATTCTCCTTGACCATTTTTAGGAGAATGGATTTTAACATCTTGTTCATAGCCTCAACTTGTCCATTGGCTTGAGGATAGTATAAAGAGGTTGTGTGGTGGTTTATATTGAACTTTGCACATAACTCACACCTCTTTCATTCTTAAAAGACATGTGCCATTATCTGAGATAATGACTGTGGGACCCCATACCTACAAATGATCTGATTGAAGATGAACTTTGTGATCACAGACCTAGAATGGTGGTAAGAGGCATGGCCTCAACCCACTTTGTGAAATATTTTGTGGCCATAATTATGAAATTGTGGCCATCCATTGATGAGGGAGAAAAATTCCCTATCAAATCTAAACCCCATGTGGAAAAGGCCAGGTGTTGCAATAGGTTGTAGAGCCTAGGTAGGTATATGAATCTCATGAGAGAATTCTTGACATTTGTGGCACCTGCACACATACTCCACAACATCATGCTCTAAGGTGGGCCAAAAATAACCCATCTGGTGTATCTTGCGAGTAGTAGCATGCCCTCCAGTGACCCCCACAGACTCCACTGTGGGCTCCGAAGAGAATCTTTTCCAACTCTTCCTCATCGACACACCTTAACAACATTCCATCAAAGGCTCTGTGATAAAGCACTTGTTCTATAATCACATATTTGGTGGCTATGATGCATAGCCATCTTCTCTGTTGTGAGGTTTCCCCTCAGGGTATGCATGGGTCCATAATGAAATTGACAATGTCTGAATACCATGGACACATAATAATGGGAGGCCTAGCTTTCAATGTAATATACACACACTCATCGGGAAATCCAAGTCTACTAGATCTCCACCATCTAATGGGTTGTCTTCCAACCAATCTAATGATTTTTCCTTTGAAAACTTTTGATTGACAAAAGGTTAACTCAAATTCACCCATTAGGGTCATGAAGCATCCAAATTTCTTGACAAGGAACCTTGTTAGAAATGTTTGAAGATGGTCTATTTTGACAATTACCCACATTTCTTGGTTAAGCATATAATGCCTTAACCATTTTGTTGCAAACACTATAGCAAGGCATTCCTTTTCTTCCTATGTATATAACGTGTCTCATAGTCTAACAAGGTGTGACTAATAATGAAGTAAACTACACATTCACATTTATCATCATCTTCTTGTGCTAACATGCAAGCTAGAGAGACATGTCTTGTAGCTCAAGAATACAAATGAGAGGATGATCCACCTTAGGTGGCATGAGTGTGGGTGGTGATAATAGGAAACACTTGACCGATTCAAATGCCTCATGACACTCAGTCATCCAGATGTTACAACAATCCTTCTTTAACAAATTGTTGATTGGATGAATAACACAAGTTAAATCAGGTATGAACTGTGGATTTCTCTGAGCTTTCCAAGAAAGGACCTGATGCCCGACTCATTTGTGGGTGGAGTCATCTCTAAGACTACCCAAATTTTTTCGGATCTACATCAATCCCTCGTGAAGAGATGATGTAACCCAACAACTTCCCTCCCATCACTCCAAATACACACTTCTTCTAGATTTAATGTGACATCATATTCAATGAGATGAGAGAGGATGATGATGAAGCACCTCGGGGTGATCACAATGCTTTTTGGCCTTAGCCTAGAAGATCATCAACATATGATTCCACAATCTTGTGAATAAGATCATGGAATATATAGGTCATTTCCCATTGATAGGTAGCACCAACGTTCTTAAGACCAAACGACATGACCACGTAGCAATAGGTACCCCAAGGAGTAGTGAAAGTGGTCTTTGTCTGATCCTCCTCAGAGATCCTAATCTGATTGTAACCCGAGAAACCATCCATGAGTGACAACAACTCATATCTATTTATTGCATCCATGATAACATCGATGGAAGGTAATGGAAATCATCCTTGGGACACGCCTTGTTTATGTCCCAAAATCAATGCATATTCAAATTTTCCCATTCTTCTTGAGAATGGGGACTATGTTTGATACCCACATTGAATAATCTATAGTTTGATGAATCCCACTATGTAGGAGTTTCATAACCTCTTCTTTGACCATCAGAGCCACTTTTGGCTTCATAGGTCTTGACTTTTGTTTGATGGGCTTGGCATCAGGTTTGGTTACGAGATTGTGGACTACAACATGGGGAGAAATTCCCATCATCTCTTTGTAGCTGAATGTGAAGGATTTTGAATGCTCCTTGAGAACCTTCGTATGAATTTCCACTTCTTCCAGAGTTAAAGAAGAACCAAGTTTCAATATCTTAGGGTCTTCCTCCATCCCGATATTTATATCGATGGTCCCTTTGATTAAAGAGGCATTTCCTTCTTCAAACTTGGGTGGGGCTGGAGGTAGTTCTAGTTCTCCTTCCTCCTCTACTTCATATATCTCAAGGCCTTCTCGATGAGGAAGGACCCATCATATGATCTCCAAAATAGGAGGAAGAGTGAGGTATGAGAGTGAAACCCCTCTTGTGATGTGTGGGATGAAGGTCAATGTATGCATTAAGGTAACCTAGTATAGCCTCATCATTCTCCACATAATCTAAAGTGGTAGGCTCATTTCTCAGTCTCAACGTATGCTAGAATTGGATTGGTAGGCAATTTTTTGAACTAGGGGTTTGGCTCGGATTGAAACAATGAATTTGGTATCTTCCAAATCTCTACTTGGACAAAAAGTGAGAAGTGAAGTAGCCATGGAATCAACTAAAAGGTTTGTTCATGTGGGATAGCTTCAATGGATATGAAGTCAAAACCTTTTCTTAGGTTAAGTACGATAGTCTTATAGAGTTGTAGTGCTCCACTCTAGTCCCGTAAACTTCTAAACTTGGTTGGTGACTAGTTGGGAATCACCCAAAACTCTAATATTGTAAGCACCCATTCTCTTGGCTACAATGAGACCAAGAAGAAGAGCCTCATACTCGGCACCATTGTTCATGCATTCAAATTGAGCTTAAAGGAAAAAGGCATAACCTTCCCTTCCAGGAAGTGAGGATCATGCCTACCCCAACACCAAAATGACACTTCACTTCACTCCATCATAGTTGAGCATCCAACAGTTGTTAGGGAAGATTGATGTTTGATCATTTCTAGTATCTTCTTCCTCCACTTCGAGACCTCAACCATGTAAATCTCTTCTGGTGAAGAGAGCCGAGTCCTAGAGCATGTCCTATGCCCAAGGAGTCAAAAGGGAGGAGAATAGGAAAGTCATTCTCCAACAACTCAAAAATATTAGCCATGGTTTCCATTGATATTGTCTCAACAACAATAGTTTCATCTTTAGTTGCAACAACCCCTCAATTAAAATGGAGGTTTCTAGTTCCATCATGGGAATTAGTTTAGACTCTGGCATTGTATCTTTAGGTTTGTTCACTTGATTGGTGGGGAGTTCAACTTGGTATGGACCCAGGTTTTTCTTTAAGTTGGCTAGGTGAATATCGAAAGGCTTTGGGTCACCCTTGAGTGATGAATACTTTCCCCAAATGTAAGAATTTGACTTCTGGAATAGTGTGGAAGGGATTTCCTTCATCCGATGGATCCAAGGTCAAAAATCATATTATAGTTGGTTTCCCTATCTATAATATAAAAATTGGTTAGAACCATCTTGGGCCCAAGAGTAACCAAGAGTACTATGGTCCCTATGGACGTTGCTTTGAGACTATCGTAGCCTCTCAACATATTTCTAGTTGAGGAACAATTGGTTTCCCCATAGCCTAACTTTTGGAGGAATGAAAAGGGGAAAATATTAACAACTTCCCCATCATCAATCATTACACATTTAACATAATTATTATAGATCTAGACCTATAAATACAATGTTGGGTCACCTCTACGTGTCATCTCGACATCGGTGGGCATCTTACTTGATGTCGAAGATGAATCCAACATCTCTTTCAGGTTGCCCAGGAGGATAGATGTCAAAGTCTATGTGGTTGATTTGTGCCTCCGGTGGAGGGGTAACATTAATCAAGTGACCAAGACCCAATGCTTCTAACAAAGTGGATCGATGAGTAGGGAGTTCTTCAACAAATCCAAGAAGGAGATGTGAGAAAAGGTCTTGGTTAAATCCGTAATCAAATCATATGCCCCTACTGGCCTCAAAGTATTGGAGTGTCATCCGACATAGATGGGTAGATGGGAATAGGCTGCATTGAGTAATCACGGGTTCTTGTAGTTGCATTAATTTGAGGTTCAATATCTAATTCATGAGACCCATGATCTTAGTTTGTTTCGACCATCCAACGGAGGTGCTACCAGTGGGTTTGAAGAAGTGGAAGCTTCATGTGGTCATTGTTTCCCACTGGGTTACCCTTGTTTGTGTCATGGGGGTTTAATTTTCCATTGTCGGATGACGTAGGAAGAGGGTCACTAAAGATCCTAAGAGGAGTGTTTTGAGGGGAAACATGCCCCATGCTAGCATTCTATGTTTGGCACCATAGTAGGATTTTCAAAAACATCTCGATGAAGAGTTTCCTTTGGTCCTCTGGTAGGCATTGTATGAACTTGTTACAGTCACAAAAAGTTCTAGCATCATGCCCTCAACCCTATGGAAGCCACAATAAAGGTCAGGATCATAATCCCGAGGTCTTTGATTTGCATTTTTGTTGCGGTCCAAAGTTTTGTTGTTGTTTAACTATTGGTTGTTGTAGTTAAAGTTTGAGGCCTTTGCCCTTGGTTTTGATATTGATTTTGATACCCATTTGGGTATTGATTGGGGCCTTGGGCCTGAAATTTTGTGGAGGTGGAGGATGGTTGAAATCCACCACATTGATGGAAGGAGTGAAATTTTACTCCTTTGATTATTTCCATTTGTGTTGTTATTGACATTGTTTGCGCTTGAAGTGTTAACAACATTCGACTTCTTGGCTTGATCAATTACATTCATCCATTGTAACACCATGGTTCTTATTGAGGACCTTAGGTCCTTGATTGTTGTTGGAATTTTGGGGTAATTTGAATTACCTTGGGAGGGAGTGATCAATCTCCCATTTGAACCATAGGTCTTTCACCGCTATATCTATTATCACTTGATCAATGTGGAGAGCACCCTCTAGTACCTCTTCGTAGCTCCTAAGGGGGAAATTTTGGACTTCTTCCTTTGTTTCCCGTTAAGGGAATGAAGGAATAGATCACAAAGCTCCATCTGATCCATATTGGGAGCACTCACTTGAAGAGTAGAGGACCTTGCCACCACCTCTAAATGAAATGGGCAACAGATTCATTATGCTCTTGTTTTATGTGAAGGAATTCCCTGATTCTTGTTCTTAACAATTTTTCATGTCAAACACCTTTATGAACTCGGATATGAGTTTCTTAAAGGAGTGTATGGAGGCTTTAAGTATCTGTAAATACCAATCAAGAGTGATCCCCTCAAGGGTCTTGGGAAGATCTTAGCTACAACCGCATCCCATGGGAGTAGCTCTCTGATGGCGATTTGCATATGCTTTAATATGCACATTTGGGTCCCCCTCCCCTTTAAACTTTGGCAAAGTCGGGAAGTGGTCATGGAAGCATTACACTTTGAGATAGTAAAATCAAGGGGTCCTTAAGATATTCAACATATGTGCCCAATGCATAGGACTCTACCATAGATGACCCTTGATGGGGAGGTGGAGTAGGCATAGGAGGCTTGATATGGCACAACATAAACATTTGTAGAGGCATAAGGCATCCCCTGTGGCTGAGCATATGAACCAGAAAATAATACATGTCCCCTATGGTGATTTGGAATACATGTGCAAATACGGGGGAACATTATTTTGGTATGGAGTGGGAGGCACAAAACCAGGAATGTCACATTTCCAGTTGGGATGACATTCAAGAATGCACTTCCAATCTAGTGCTTGTTGAGGGTATCCATATGAGGTGTGAGGGGGCATACCTAATGTGCCCGATCCAGTGAGGAGATCTCTGGGGCTAGGAACACCCATGTAAACTAGAGGAGGAGGTGATGGTGTAGAAGGTACATAACCAAGATTTTGAGCATGGTAAGGGATCTTTCCTTTCCCGAAAAAGATGAAACATGAGATGAGGGTGGGAAAAAGTCTAGTTCCTAACCCTATTTACCAATGTTGAAATTACATCACCCAAAGATGGTGTTGTATTTTGTTTGGGTGCATTTTGAGCCTAGTTGTTAGGAGGTAAAGGTACATGTGATGTCCTACTATAAATTGTTCTCTGGGAGGCCACCCCTCTTTGGGTATGTTTTCCATTGTAGGGGGAGGGGTAGTAGTATTGTTTTGAAGAAGAGCATCAACATACTCTTGCATCCTTTCCAAGGACTGGTCCATGTTATTGAAGCGTTGATCACTTAGGGTGTAGCATGCTAGGTACTCCTCATCTAATAATGGAATGTGAATCAGACTGCATGATGATTTTTGGTCTAAACAAAACCTAAGGATTGGAACCTTGCTCTCTGGTGAACGTCATGTTGTTAGAATTGGAGAGTTTAAGTTGTGGCCCATGTGTAGGTTGATCAATCTCCTCGATCTTGACCATGATGAACCATTGTTGGTCCCTTGAGGAGGAGGAGTGTGAGGTGAAGGTAGATTAGATGAGTAATTGTCAGCCCACCCTGATAGTGAGGGTGATTGTGCATACCCATTTGGTAATAATACACCTCGAGACCCAAAATGGGTTGTTGTATTCCTAACCCAACATATTCGGGGGGTATATAAATACCCAAAAATAATGGGAGAGGAGAAGGATGGATGAAAGAAAAAGAAAATGGAAATGAAAAGGAACTAGTCTTTCACATTGGGTTCACCAATTTGTATGACTAAAAATCACCACGTGACCTTCAGCACACTCGACCTCCCGAGGTCATGTCGGGACAACCGATGTAGAATGAATGGATGGCTATATGTAGTGGAATAAGGTGAATGTATGGAATACTCAGAAAATGGGTGAATGTGAATAACAAGTTATCAAGGAAATCTAATGTCCTCTATGGGCACTAAAGGTATCTTCTCATCAAGGGAAATAAAATCCTCTCTAACTTGAATGGGTGTGATGGTATGGTCAAGAATGATACACACATGTAAAATTCTATCAATGTCTATGTGTGAAAATCTCTCAACTAGTTGTGGAATGCATGGAAATTTCCTTTGTTTCCTCATAAAATTCTAGACAAGGTCATGGAATAAACTAGAGAGAAATGGTTATGAATAAGGATCAAATGAATGGGGCTGGGCACTAGTTCCACTAAGCTGTTCCGCCAAAAAGTCTATAGACTTTTTGACTTCTTCATTAAGACATTCAACAATGTGATGATATATGGTGGATGTGGTGATGTTCTAAAGACTAGGGCATAATCCAAAGGCTCATATCAATGTCAGTCTCAAAATAAGTTGTGTTTGGTTGAAAGACTCTAGGATCAAACCTTCTCTCTGGTTGTTGTGTGGTCCTTGAATGGTCATGTGTGCATTTGTGCAAATTAATCTATGAAAGAAAACAACAAGCTAATCTAAATAAATAAAACTAAACTATGTTTTTGTATTTTCCAATATAGAAGAAATGAAGCAATATAAACAATCTAATCTAATTTAAACTAATCTTTTTGTATTTTTAAGCTTTTTGGAATAAAATAGAGAAATGAAGAAATGAAGAAATTGCTTCTACAATTTAATTAAAATATCCTAAACAAATAAATAGTCGGATGTAACTATTTATCTATGTGCACATATATCTAATCTATCCTAATAAAAAAAGCTTTTTCCAAAATGTAATTGTGGATGTGAATCCTCTTTTTGCCTCAGAGGCATGAGAAGAAATCAAAGCTTCTCAAAAGCTTTTCTTCCCCTGCAACTTCCCGAAAAAAAAAGTAAAGAAGGATTCAATGGAGGTTTTACAAATGAAATGATATTGCAATTGATTCTAAATTAATGTAGAAGCATTCCTCTAGACACACCCTTTGCAAAACCCACAGGATAGGCAGGGAAGCTATCTATCACCATAAAGCTTTTTTCAAAAGAAATGGAAGCTACAATATTGATCTATCTATTGCAACAATTGAAATGGAAATGATTTTCTACTCTAGTAAATAATGTGCATACATATTCAAAATAAAGAATTGAAGAAATAAGGAAATCCAATTGCAACCCCAACCTAGAATTTGCAGTGTTGAGGCAAAAGCCAGTTGTGGTTTACTCTTGTGTCCCCTCAGTTATCTTTTCCAATCTTCAATGTTCACGTGAGTCCAGGAAGCTGGGAATGCAGAAGAAGCAAAGAAGAAGGTGTTGGAGCAATGGTGGCTTGCAAGTGGTTTGGTAGCAATGTAGGTAGAGGAAGAACAACACAAGAGAAACAATGCTTGGTTGTGTAGTCTCTAGAAAGATTTCAACAACATAACAATACAATTCACAATAAAAATCTCTAGCCATTACTTTAAGTGAGTTAGCGGCACATATGAGTCTCGTAACGCACAAGGCCAAAATCTAAGGCCAAAATCTAGGAAAAACAATGTAAAAAAGCTAAAAGGAAAGCATGAAATGGCTAAGTAAGGTCTTCTAGGCTACAAATATAAACTCCAAACAAGAAAAGGGGCTCAAACACCTTTGGAAAAAACATGAATCATCATTGGAGATTTTTGAACCGTTTGAGACAATATAGCATGCGCACAAATTTGGGGTGCGTAGAGTTCCTATATTTTAGACTAATTTAGATTCTCATATCATATGATACATATGTATTTTTTTTTGTATAAGTAAATATACTATTTCATTTTTAGTAATATTGCTGCTATTTCATATATATATATATATATATATATATATATATATATATTTTTCCGTAAACACTATATATATATATATATATTTTTTTCCCCTTAAACACTCCCCTTCAATTTGAAGGACTAAATTTGTACTTCCCTATCAAATTTAGGCATCTACCATATGAGATCGCGATGGGAATGAATTACTAGTCTTCTTCAAACCCGTGGAGCTCTGTTTCAGAAGCTACTGCATTCCTGATTGTTAAAAGACATCTCAATTTATATGTGAAAGATTGATTGAAATTTACAGGGTGAGTACGAATGGCAAGCAGAGCGAGTCCCGTGGCATTGGCCAAACAACAGTCAGATGCAGTATCCAAAGGTTACAGTTTTGCTTCGACATGGGACCAGGTTAATTTCTCTCTGCTTATGCCCGCATTTATAAATTCTTGTTTTATGTATTTATTTGCTGCCGTTTTTCCATTAGAGATCAAATCTGGAGTTCTATTCTTTTCTATGCGGGGAGAGGGATGGTTCGTTTAGTGCAAAGATGGCCTCATACCTATACAAATGTTCTTACATCCGAGCTTACGAAAGAAACACTTCACTGCCTCCTAAACCCTTCAGGGCGGTTTTTTAAGGCAATTCATATTTTAGCTAATTCCAAATTAAGTGCAATTATAGTGGACGGTCATCCTTCCAGGCGAATTTACTGTTGAGATTTTTGACAGGCATATGTATACAGTCTTATTCGTAATTGCATTTCACCCTGAAGAGAATACCATGCTCCAGTTGAGCAAGACTCGTTAAGTACCAAATCTGTAAATTCATGACTTATTTATTTATTTGCAGTCTTCTTTCCTTCTAGAGACGAAACCTGGTTTTTTTTTTTGTTGCGGGAATATGGTACTAAGATAGTTCATTTAGTGCAAAGCTGGCCCTATAGCTACATTGTTTTGCATCTGAACTTAAGAAAAACCACTTTACTGCCTCTTAAAAACTTTAGGCCCAATGTTCAAAGCAATTCATATTCAGCTAATTCCAAATTTAGTGTAAATTATTGTGAACAGTCATTCTTCCGTGTGAATTTACTGTTGAGAGTTTTGACAGGCCCAATGTATACACATTCCTTTTCAGTATTGGATTTCAGCCTGAAGAGAATATCATGCTCCGCCTTGCATTTCACTTTCTTTCTTTTTATTTACTCCAGACTTTTACGCTCGAAAGTTTTTATCTTCCAGATGAAAGAAAAATTTACTGGTATGCAGCATTACAAAATTTCTACCCTCTTGTTTGGAAAAAAAAGGTATTGTTGTGCGCCTGGTATTAGTTTATGGGTGATTCATATTGAGACCATATCAGTTTTATCTAGAGAGTTGAAACCTACATAATGTACAAAACAATCACTGCAGCAAGGACAACCCAACTGATGATACATGTGAGCAAACCAGGGCCCTTTGGAAGATACAAATGGAATTGAACATATAGTCCTATATCAGCCTAATATAGAAGAATATTGACAAGAAACGCAAGACACAGAATGCAAACTGAAAATTTACTGAAAAAGGAAGTTGGGAAGAAATACCAAATATGATAATTTAAACATAATGGCAATAAATTTTAACAAATTAATAAAGCAGCTGTAAGAACCCTTTGGAGAACACCTAAAAAGGGCTATTTTTTATAACTAAAACTATAAATTACATATGTCCTCCCGAATTTTTTTTAACCATTCGAGTTCCACCATATATTTTTTGCAGGAATCTCTTCCATTTTGTGTTCTAAAATCCTTATCACACTTCCTTGTTTAAGACATCGATATAAAGTATTGACTTAAGAATTGGCATTTAGGCTCATCTTAATCACATGATCTCTTGTTTCATTATGTTTTCCACTTCCATGAAGTTTATAGTGTACGACATCAAAGATCCCATAAGAGATATACATGCTCATAGCCGAAAATAACTCTCTTGATTGACTATTATGTGTAAGCCATTTTTCCTCAAGGGAAACTGTACCGTTTAAGGTTATCTGATGTAAAAAGATCCATAACATTAATATTATCATGGATTAGTTACTTCATGATTCATATTAGTAATGCTTGTTTCCAAATCTTCACTTGCAATGATGCTATGTCAGCAAAAGAGGTCTAACTCTCGATATAGTGCCTCCATTGTAGCACAGTTGAAGGTGGGTGTCTCAGAAGTCATTAAAAGTTGAGAACCAACTGTCAGGTTCTTCAAAATACATCCTCACATCATTAGCTCAAGTTAATCCTCTAGTCTAGAATACATTATTAGATTAGAAGTCATCATCATGAATTGCATTCTGCACTTGAACAACTTGAGTTCCTTAACCTTGGGGTTTGAGAAAACCTATCGGAAAGCACATCAAGTCACAAGTCTGAAACTTTTATTTAGCACTTTACCGAGACCGAGGAAGACAATAGCTTAGTAGTACTCTGAAGTACTATTACAATTTATTCACCACATTTAGCATTGTATTTACACCGCCAAATGGAGCTCAATACTTGGTTCAATTATGGGTGAAGGTATTTTAAGAAATAGTTATGGAACCCTTATTCACGTCCCTCCTTATTTGTTTGATTTTAAGCATGTAAAGTATCAATGAGTGACCATTAATGTAGTGTTAAGGAGAAGTGCGTAATTACTGATCAGGAGGCTAAGGACATTCCATTACACCCCAACCAAAATAAGGGATACCATTTGGTGAAGCATATTTTGTTTCTTATGAGTTACATACTATTTTCTATCCTCATTGAACCATTCTACTCGAACAAGGAATCTATCAAAATATAACTAGCATTGAGGATTTTCTTCCCTGTCAGTGTTCAATCAAACAAGTAGACATTAAATATTTAAGTCAATATTTTTAACAATTCTTATCAGCAACCAAGTTTAGCATACTATAGAGTAGACTTTCAATCTATGCCAATTTAGAGATCTCTGGCGGAGTAAAAGAGCCACGATCTAAAATCATTCAAACTTGTACTTTAATTTATTCAACTCTCTTCATTGTATACGTCCAATCATACCTTGGGTAGTAAACAAATGCAAAGATGCTTCAATATGAAATTGCTCAAGGACAAACCAAATGGATGACCATGAAACCTTCCCGATGACAAATTCAAGATGTTGAACTCCACATACCAGATTACTCTACAATGCGAATTAAATCACATCTCAGCTTTTGATGCAAGCTATAGATTATGAGAGGAGATACCTATATGTTATCGGTATAGTACATCAAAAATCAACTCCGAATAAAGCACCTTCTTCCTATAAGGAACTGGGTTTAGACCTTGCTAAAGTTGTCCCAAAAAAACAATTAACTTTTCAATTCATAAGACCCAAAGGTGATCAACTGGGAACTAATCATTTATTCAAGGAAGATGCAATAAAATGTTTAAGTTTGTCTTGGACACAAATTTAATGAACAGCTGCAAGTACAACTATTTTGTAGTCAATAAATTCATTTCTTTTCGAGTTCTGCCCCTAATACTCCAACAGTAGTAAAAATGTGATAACTTCTGCATTTCAAAATGACATTCAAAAATTCAAAATGTTTCAGAAAGCTGGTTCCGTGGTGGACTAAACCAAGAAATTATATCTAGAAGTCATTTTTAAGTAATGAGCAGTTTTACTTGGGTCAACACGTTTTGCAGGTTGAGGTTTCAGCATACAACAAATTTATTAGCATCTTTCATAAGCCTATATGTGGTTCCACGGCATTAAAATCAAATTGAATAACAATCTATAATGTTTTAATTACGAAGTACGAACTCAACACAAGTACCTTATCTATTCTCAAGTAAGGAAAACATTGTTCTAACACTCCCTTCCATACAACTTAGAACAAATTTACTTTTCCACCATTATGGTTGAGAATCAAATAATAATGCATATTTCAAATGCTTCAACGTGATTTTTTCCCATAATACAAGAAAGAGTACACATTAAGCATTCCTTTGTGTACAGATAAATGAGTATTCTTTGTAACATCAAACAAAAGAAAATACATGGTATTTGATTTCTTATTGCTCATTAACCTTCAAACATAAAGTATGGTTAAGCATTTTTAATTTTTTTTGAAACTTGTTTGTCAGTACCAATAAAAGATTAATTTTCCATACATAATTCATTATAAAGAAACCAGATCACAACATAAACAAATCTCTTAGAACAACCCGACCTTGGAAGTCTTTCCTTCATGCAACCAAAAATTGTCAATTTCAACGGTCAACAAAAATGCTGGCATACTCTCTTTCCTGTAAGCTGTAAGCAACAAAATAAAACCTAACAAACATTTCCTAATGTCCTTTTTTTTTTCCATATCATGACAATGATCATAAAAATAAAGCTTTTATAAATTCCAACTAAACCCATATGGTGAATCATCTAGAAGTAATCAACCAAAACTATGTTTTGTCAATTTTCCAACGAAATAACTTCCCAATCATCAATATCACATATTTTGACAATCTCTTATGGGCATGCCCAACCAAATTGAAGATAAACAAGCACCCACAATAGCTATGATAAAATATAAGAATATATATTGTTGTACACCCTATTTTGCAGGTGTTTACAACCATATAGTCTTATAATTTAATTGTTTATAAACCTGTCAACTGCTGTCACAAAAATTGGCAAACTCTTATGGTTATGCCTACCAAAATGCAGAGAAACAAGCGGACCCACAACAACCAAATCAAAATATATGAAAGTATATAGTTGTATACCTTTTTTACAGGTGATTAAAATTACAAAACAACCATTAACATTAATTATTTTAAACCAGTCAACTGATGTCATAAAAATTGGCAAACCTGTCATGGGTATGCCCACCAAAACACAAATAACTAGACACCCACAACAATAACATGAAATTAGAGGACCATGTATAGTTGTTTACTCTCTTTTGGCAGGGTTTCCACAACTATATACAACCCTATAGTTTAATTATTTCAAGATAAATCAACTGTTGTCACAAAAATTGGCAAACCCGTCATGGGTATGCCCACCCAAACCATGAATAAACAAGCACCCACAAATGCAATATCGATTTTTGCGTGTATCTACAACTATATATAGTCTTATAGTTTAATTATTTTGGGTAAATTAACTGCTGTCATAAAAATTGGAATCCTCTTATTGGTATGCCCAACCAAAACATGAATAAACAACACCCACAGCAACGACAATGTATACAATTGTGTATAGCTGTATACCTTGTTTTATAGGTGTTAAAAATTATAAGCAACCATTTAAATTAATTATTTACAAACTGTCACAACATTTGCAAGCCATTTGAACAAAAGTTAAAGATGCAACAAGCTTGGAGGGAGAGGAGGGCATTTTTGATGATATGAAGAATTTGGTGCTGCCCTAGCTTGGCGCCAGCCTCCAAGCCGCTCTCTTGTCTTCTCTGAGAGGCTACGCCTGTAAACTACTCCCAACTCGGGTGTCCATGTAAAATTCCTTCATTTGAGCTAAATCCCACAAAAACAATCTTTCATGGAAATCCCTTTGATTCTGATTTCAAATCTCCCAGATTGACCCACTTAAGAAAAAAATTGGGTGATTGAATTTACAAGCCAAAAATGCTCTCAACGGAGTCTCCAACATCCCCCTTTTTCCCAGCCGTCCTTACTCTCCTCCACCTAGTCGGCCATGAAAATAATGAAGGGAATGTTTGTAAAGAAAGGTCAACCGAAACCTAAAATTGGACTTGAAGAGTCCTTTTAAATTTTGCTTTAAAATGACTTTGGATCCAAAATCGACCACTTTCCAAGGTAGTCACCATTTCTACGTAGAATATTTGTATTCCAAAAGCCAAATATTATTCCTTCTTGGTTTGTGGTTTTCTACCATGCCTTAGTCATCAGACACAAACAATAAATTATATGCCTTTAATTTAATTTTTCCCCTATAATGTTTCACTTAATTTTTATATTACCATCAAAACTTTGCCCATGGTTAGGGGCAAGTAAAATGCCTCTTGGGTTTGATTTTTATTAAAAATATCAGGTCAAATATATCGACTCAATAGTAACATTAGTAATTTGTAATCTGTATAGTCCCCAAGGGGGATCTTCACAATATCATGCAAGTGGGAAACACGACAAAAAATCAAAATCCCATACAAGTCTCATGCATTGCGGTGATTACAATATCACAGAATTCACTAAAGACCGAGGTATACAATACTTCCTCACTAATCAACAATTTCCAAAGTGATTAACTCTTTTGAAGTGCAATTATCATAACAATTCAATTTATCTAATACCTTACCACTGCATATCATTCTTTACAAGCAAAATCCTTACAAGGATTAGTAAATCAAGTATAAAATGTCATACAAACATAAAGACTCTTAACTTGGTGCTGTAACGAAATTACCTCCCTTCACTTAATCACCACACAAGGTGATACAAAAATCAAGCTTTCATTCATTGTATTACAACTAACTTGAAAGCAAAAGAGATTAAATTTCTAAGCTAAACAAAATTTCCAGCAATCATTCCATAATCTTTTGTTTGGCGTTATTCACTGATGGTCAAACCCACATCTCAATGGTTGGCTAACTGTCAAGCTTACGGATTCAATGTGGGATGTGGCATCAGCAACACGAAGATCATTTGGAATGGCACTGATCAGTCTGTGTTGTGCTTCATTTTGAAACATGAAAGCTGGAGAATTGCATACTGTATATGTGAAACATGAGGCCCAAGCTAGATTTTCTGTTATAGGGCCTTCAGCAATTTCTTAATCAGGACATTTTTATGGCCTGTGTTTTGCAGTATTTTGAAAAATTAAATATTTCAGTTGATAATTTTTCAAATAAAATCTTGTCAACATTCCATATAAATTTATGGAATTGCCAAAATATACATGTATTAATAACAAATCTTATGTTTTTCTTGGGAATTACATAGTTTTTGAATGAGAAGGATTCTCCAACAACTCTAAAGATTCGCCAAAATTCTATTCTTGTAAACTGTTTCCTATCTATTGAAATTTTCTCTGTAAGTCCCAGTTATATGTAGTTTCTTTCTTCAGAGGCTAGTATTATCTCATCAATTCAAACCTCGTCTTTTGCTCAAACAACATGCTTTAGATTACAAAAGAAACACAATAGGTACAATCAGCAGTGGTGCTTAATTCATTTCAATAGTTTTCCATTGGTTCTTGTTTCTCCTCAAATATCTTTGTCAAAATCAATAGAAGTATATATATTGATCTCATTAATCTATCTCTATATATTTTACTTTGCTGTTTTCCTTAAATCCCACCACTTATGCACTCATTTCTTAATGGGTCCGGTTGTGGACTTAATGGCCAGGAATCTGCAGATTAATGCTCTTTCATATAGTGTTGATTCATCGGAGAAGACCCCCTTTGGATTTATACCAATGAATGGGGATTCCCCTTGAAAAAGTTATATTATTGATAATTGAAGGTGCAACTTTTGTTTTCTCCTGTTCTTCTTTAGGAGCTTTACGAGATCCTTCATGGTAAAAGGAGCATTACCGCCTCCTTAGCATTTTAAACCATTCCAAACCAGAATCTCAAACCAGCAAGTCGGCAACACATTGCCAGATGAAAATGAATGAGTTTGTTTCTAAACCAGCTAATTCCTCAGTGAAACTGCTTCCAGAATAGCTTTGAAAGACTGTTTAGAAAAACACCCCGAGCCTTCCAGGCGACCCTCCAAAACAGAAATAACAGAATGCAGAAGCAGGAAAAACCATATGCAAAATGCAAAGTAAATCTGACCAAACACTCAAGTAAGATCAGCCCAGGCCTGTGCTTGCCAAAGATCTCCCTGCCCGTGCCATCCTCTCCTGTAACTAATCTCATCTCTTAGAGATATATTGGCAGGTTAGGATGAAGGATGTTTATCTTCCATTCAAACATTGAATATTTTGGCACCAAAGCAAACTTGTCTTTAGACAATTTTGTAAACATCAACTTGGTCTCTGATTTCCTGTCAATCATGTCTAGAACTTTCTATCTTCTGCTGGCTACTGATGAAGTGTTGGAATTGTACTATCCTAATTCTTACTTTTGCCTCGAGTCAGCCACACTTCCATCTATTTGTACCTTCTTGGCAAGGACCAAAGCACATTTTAGCTGTGTCCATTTTATGTGGTTTCTTGTTCATTATCAGGATACCCATTGAAGGCATGGCTTCAATACTATCCCCAACAACAGCCGAAGTTACGGGTTGTTCCTAAGTATATGAGCTACTAGCCTTACATCTTAGTTCTGGTCTATAAAACCAATAATTATAAGAAGATCAAACTAGTTTGGGCTTAAATCATTTAACTGGTCCACACATATCTCTGTACCATGTTGGTCAGCTATGTAGGGTTTACTATTTGTTCAGAAATCCCTTCTGGTCAGATTTGGGGTACTTTTTGCACAGGTATTATTTTTCAGCTTTGGAAAGAAAGAAACAATGCAATCTTTAATAATGTTTTTCTTGATTGCCATTTTTCAGTTACTAGCAAAGTATTATTTATGTCTAATGCTATGCATCAGATTCAAGTTCATGCTAAAAAGTTAAGGACAGAGGTGGAATATCTGCAAACCCTCTTGGACCACTGGCAAGTGCCCTGTGTGCCATTTGCGGGATTCTCCCAGCTATTGGTGTCCTCTCAATGCCATAGTCACGGAGGCATGGCAGAGGCTGCTCCTGCAGCCAGCAGAGCTTCTAGTCAAGTGCTCGGCAGCCCTTACCTAACTGCAGCAGCGGAGGTGAGGTGTTGGACGCGCGGATGAAGCAGTGGATGGGCAGCACTGCCACAGCGAAAGTTCCCTTTAGCTTGCATTTGCCACTTATCCAATTAGACAGGATGGTATGGAAGAAGACAGAACAGTCAGCAAGCAATGATGGGTGGGAACCCATATCCGATGGAGAACCTCTTAGTGGTAGTGGTTGGGATGATAAGACGGATTATTCCTTGTCTCCGCCAGCTGGCTTGTGCCTCATTGTTTTGGCTGCTTAATGGTCTGCCTTGTTATGTGGATTTTTCCTGAGGGCCTTTACATCGCTGCTTTGATATCCTGCGTTATATTTATTTGGTTGGAAAGTTATTGGATGATTGACTTTTTAATTTGTATTTAGAATGATAGTTTAAAGCTTATGTGTAATCTCCTTTCTCAATCCGCGGGATCAATATGTTGTCTTTTCTCAGGATGCGATCCCATTCCACCCACTTTTTTCGTAAGATTGACAATGTATTTTTATCCTGGTAGGTGTAACCTACAATGACTGCTAGGGTTGGCAGTGGAGTGTAATAGCGTGAGATGTCAAAAAATGGCCGACTTAAATTGACGTCCATTTGATCATTATAGGGCAGTTTTGACTGTAGATGTGACATCCATTTTGACTGTTATACAGCAGTTTTGACTTTAAATTTGACGTTCAATTGACCAGGACCGTTATAGGGCAGATTCAACTTTTGTCACATGGCTTTTTCTTCTTGCTTGGAGAAGGCAATTGAAAAATCGTGATATCTTGGGCATATTGTGGAGTTTGGATCCTATTTTTCTTTTTCTTTTTCCCGAAAGGTTGTTTCTAGCCCAAGCAATGGTGAAGCTAGATTGTGGCCATCTGTCACCAGTTGGCAAATTCACGGAGAAGGTAATGGAGTCATTTATTGATGTTTTTAACATCCTTTAAGCCAAATGGTTCATACTCTAGAAAGGGTTATAGACGAGGATAGTTAATCAATGTAGTATGTGACAAATCTTTGATGGGTGCCTCAAAATTGATATTTCTTGGCACTTTGCAGATAAATATATTTAAGATATTTGTACCGGTATGTATGATTAATAGAAGATTCCTTTCAATTAAAACAAAGTGCCCTTTTGAATACTGTTTCCATGAGGGAATACCATTTGGAAAATTGGAGAGTAAGATTTATGCTGCCAATGTTGCACTTAAATTGATCCTGTGACACCATCAACAACTTACCATTGCTGTGAATTTTCTATAACAGTACATTCTACAAGCAAGTAGTGAGATGCTATTTCTTCAATTCATTTGGTTGAGTCTTTTTCTAATGTCTTAGCTTGAAATCTTCTTATCAATAGATTGTTTAAAATTTCTAGATTTTTGGAATTCAGTATTTGGTAATTGTTGATTGAGATTCTGGTGATTCCTATTATTTATTGTGATTATTGGAATCTAGTTAAAATGAACACTTGCAGCTTTATCTGATTGCTTTGCATTTATGGTTATTTCTATGCTAAATATACATTAATTTTAACATTCTTTGACCCAAGAGCGTTGTCTTTCTGTAATCTGAACAAACGGTCATAACTCTTATAGCTGTTGCTAACATGAGTATGGAACAGTCATTGGTTGTTAATTCAAGGGCCCTTTCTATGTGGTTATTTCTTGGCGTGCAAATGAAAAACGAAAACCACATTTTAACTGACATCTATTTTCTGTAGCTATGCATCATGTTATATACATTTGTTGTTTCAAAGTAATAATGTTATTGTTAGAAACTTAGAATATTTTATTTTTAAGGTTAGCTTGATAATTTCCAGCTTTCATGTTCAGCTGATGAAAAACAATCTGGGGATATATTTCATGTAGGAAAATGTGTTTTACTGTGTATGTGTATACAGGCTAATGGCATTGTCAACCTTTTCAAGTTCCTTCAAATTACGTCCTCGAATAAGTGAAATGTTCAAATTGAGAACATCGACTCAGAATCCATCTTTTGACCATATGTTATATGGATTCTTTAATCTTCATTAGATTTCTGGGTATCTTGGGATTGGCTTTACTAACTGGCACTTTTGGTTTTGGTTGTCAGCTGTTATTTTACATTTTAGATTATTTTGGAATATATAAATAGTTTGGTAGTCATTCCAGTTGGACGATTGGGAATCCATTGAGTGATTGATGCTTACATCTGTTCATGAGATTTGAGAATTAGATGGCATCAAAAATTATTTATGTGGTTAATGCAAATAGGAATCAGCACCATATTCATGTGGTTGAATCAAGTGAAATCAAACATGGTAGCTTCCTGCTACAATTATCTGGCATTATCTATTTCAAGTATTTTGCGCATAATGAGTGTGTTATTATTGAGTATTACAGGGTTTTTAATGTGTTGTAGTGAACTAATTCCCATCATATTTGGCATGATTTTCTTACTAGGTAATTTTTGTATAGAATTTAGTAATTTAATATACCTCTTTTGAACAAAGTTAAAATAAGGTACTGAGAACATATTATAATGTTAAACTATGAAAATTACGCAATTCGATCATTTGATGAAAAACAGTTGGTTTGTTTTATAGAATGCCTCACTCACAGAGCAACAACTAGCAGCAGTTGCAGCTCTTTCTCATGCAGTTGCAGAACGACCTCTTCCGATGAATTTGGTATGTAAATCTGCCCTTTACCTACTTTAATATTCCAGGTCTTAAAGTAATATAGGTAATATGTAAACTTTTTTCCTTATGCAGTATGGATAAACTAGGAAAGGTAGCCAAATGTGGGATATCTATCAAGTAGTCTTGTTAGTGATGTCAAAGTTCCCAAGGGCCAAAACAATCAGATCCTATTTTGCTTATAATTGCAAAAGTTATGGAGCCAAGTATTTTATTATAGCATTTATATGACATACAAAAAGTGGCGCTCTCTGTTTTGCACTGACCCTGCTAAGTAATATTATCTTAACTGTTAATCATATCATAAGATGTAATGAACTAAGGAATATGACCAACAATTACATTTCAGATCATCACAGAAGAATGCCACATCATCAAAATGGTTCTTCAACTGATAACTTGTATTGTGACAAAAACATAACTGCATTTATCTTGATGAACCCATGCAATTGCAAATTACAATGAGCTTAATTCTTTCATCCTATATGTTGACTTTGCCATAGTCTGTTTGCATATTAGTGTGGAAGCCTTTCATCCATTTGCTTGTTCCTGGACTACCAAATAAATCATTACACACCACCCAGGAAATGGTCGATTTCTATGACAGGTTTGCCATGAATTTTCGAGGCACTTTCATGTTGTTCAACTTCCCAAAATATTCTAAATATGACTTTTATGCTCACGCAGATTCAGATATATAAAGTATCTAGACCAGAAACATGAAGTAGTGGTTGTATATGCATAATGATGACTGTTTGAATGCCAATTTATATATGTACATGCTACTAGAACTCAAAATAGCTTTATAACCATGAAGATATCACATTTATGAAAAATCGCATAGACAACTTTTCTTTTTTGATATCAGGGATCGTACATCTCTCTCATTATCCTGCCAAGGTCAGGAGTTCTACTCCGGTGACATACTCTTTCATGCTTCATCTTGCGAGCAAGGTTATGATTATAGTGAACAGCCACTGCCTTTTCTCTGTAAAGTAAGGAGTGAGGGAAACCCCGGGGGTGTGTAATGTCCCCAATGGACATTATTTTACCCCTAAACGGATTTTAGGCAATCCCAACTTTAAATATGCAAAATACAGACAAATTGCAGCCAAACAGAAAACTGATTTTTGCAGAAAATTACAGCTAGGGCAGCGAACAGTAAAATATGAATAACTCCCAAAATATCCGCTCAAATCACTTGAAATTTTAAATAGAGCTTGCTAATACAATAACAGATATTATAGAACTGTTTTTGGAATTTTTCGAATAACAGAATGCTGCCAGAAATTTACAGCGTGCCCTAAACAATTGAAAACTTCTAAAATTAATATCTTTTGCTAGAGAAGTCCAAATGAGCTGAAACTTTGGATCTTGGGCCACAAAAATATGAAGAATAATATTCCAAAAATAGTTTTCGCCTGATCTTGCCAAACACGAAACCCTAGTTTTCCGGTCGCCCAGCACATTTAGGGCATCAATTCACCCTAATTTTGCCCTAAAAAGTAGGTCGCCCACATTCATCAATTCAGCTCCAAAATTGACAAGCTAGGGTAGATCTCTCACTACCAGAAGAATGCCCTGCTAGCTAGGGATGGATCTCTTACCACCGAAGCTAGGGTTCTGTGGGATCTTACTCCACAATGGATATTTGCAAACAACTTGATTGCACATGAAAGAATATGCATAAGCTACAAGCTTAAGACACAAATTAGAAAATATCAAATGGTATGGAATATGTTTCCCTTCAAGTCGACTTCTCCTTATAAAGGAAGAAGAGACCCAAAACAACCTCTACAATATCCAATTAGTTCCCAAGGATTTTCCCTATGCAAGCATTTAATATTTTCCCATATTAAATGCTTTTCCCAACAACTTTTTCCCTCCTAATGCAAGTCACATTTTTCTAGGGGAAATACATAGTAAAATGGGCATTTATCCTTTCTATATTCCCATTCCCCTTTTTAAGGCAAGTCGCCTTTTCACCTAGGATGGATAACAATTTATATTTGGGCCTTTTCCATCCTTGATTTAATAATTATTAAGTCATATAAATTATTATAAGTGCTCTATATATATTTTTCTTTTATTAATGGCACTTTATAATAATTAAATATAACTTAAGCCACCCTTATATTTTTCCTTTGGCCGTCGGGTTGACAAAATAGGCCAAAGGTCTTCAATAGGAAGGGGGATATTACGAGTGCAGCTTTCAAACCACCGACCTCAAGCTGGTGGTCACTCAGTGGATGCCAATTGGTCTACCGCCCACACCCACATTAGACAAATTTACAATCTTACAAGAAATATGCTCTCGATTAGCTCCATTTCTTGAAGTAAAATATATCTTAGATTTGAGAATTAGAGATATGACAAGTAACTCCATATTAACTATCTTTGGAAAAGAAATGGATTCATCTTATTTGATCTTTGGAAGAATTCTTCTCAACTTCTAATTTTTGATTTCCCAATATTTTTCATGTTGACACTGTGCCTGGAATTTTACTTTTCAATTAGCCAAATTTTAAACCCTCATCTGCTTACTAGAAATAATATTTTCCTATCTGTTTCTTTTTTTTGGGTAAAATCATGCATTGTGACATCCTGTTATAAAGGCTGCATATAATTGCTAATATGCAAAGATCTCTTACCCTAGCTGTAAGGACTCCTCTAAAGTTACAGAAATTTATTTTGCTTGCTAAGTTCTTCTTTGTTTTTTTGTTAAAATGAAGGCCGGTCTTCATGAATTTGCATTAAAGTTATAACACTAGCTTTAATACAAGAAAGTGTTCACATAATTGAAAATGGTTTGTTCCCTGTTTCAGGCTCAGGAACCTACCGTTAGGCAGGATTCAAGTATGGCTGTATTGTCTGTGAATAAACCATCACAAGCTTCTTGGCTTACAGAAGCTGTCTTGCTCAACGGTCACCAGGTGAACTCATAAGGCTTGAGACCATTTGACACATTTTTCTCCTATTTTATGTGCTTGTAGATAATAGTTTTTTCAGTGCAATTTATGTATTAACTTCATTAACACATTATGAAAAGGTTGAGTGGATGAGACTGTGGCTGTATACACAAGTCTTTTAAAAATAAATGGTCTAGGTGTGTATTTAGATGGCAATCACCTTATTATATTTACCACAATTTTGAGAAATTCTTATTTCTGGATTGTGTGGCAAAAGCCAATTGGGGTTTCCATAAAGGGCTTGGGAACATATAATGTTTTCCCCAAGTTGCCTAAAATGGCTGAATGGCGTAAGTTTCCAAAATGGAAATGGTTTAGGAAATGAATCTTTCAAAATTTAGGAAATGGGTAAATGCCACTTGTGCACACAGTTTAATGTCAAGCTGGGAGTCGTAATTTTGGTGGTCACATTGAATGTTAGTGACCTGAAATAAAATGTTAGGTGGAGTTGTTATGTTACAACTTTTTAAGTGTAAGTAGTAGTACAACTTCAACAATGTTATAGATAAGACAGTGTATTTCTGCAGTCCATAACATTAGAAAAAATACTGCTGGAATAAAACTGCAGGATTTATTTCATCAATGTTTCTGATCAGACTCCATGATCCATCATCAAGGTGAGAACAAAATGATTATAGATTCCAGATTTAGATTTCCTTTTAAAGAAAATCATCTATGAAGAGTTGCCCATGAAATATTAAATGACGTTATTAATTAAATGTTGAGCGACAAACGTTATTAATTGCTTGCATTCATAGTAGTTTTAAATTTTTAATAAAACAAAAATTATTTAAAATAGAAAACTAACCTCAAAATTCTGAATGTCTAATGAAAATTTTACTGAGTTTTTTTAATAAAAGTTAAAAATTAAACAGGTGGGCTAGAAAAACCAATAAATGTTTCTACGAAATTTGTTATTATTTATAATTTTTACCAAGAAATTTAATTTAATAGATGATTCCTTCATAATAATGAACTGTTGCCTGTCCAATTTTTCTGATATCCTGGTCATTTCCTCTGAGAAGTAGTTTCTTTCGGTGCAGGACTTGCAAGTGAGCTCTACAGCTACTAGACTCATTACCTCCTTTCAGCTCATCATAGGCATTGGAGGCATTAAGTACCCTTCAGATATTGCTGATTCACATGTAATCGGGGACAAGCTAGTGCGACAATGTACCACTCTGTGTATTACTGACTGGTCAACCCAGCCCTCTCATTCTCATTCTACAAACTGTGCATGTGCTTCATCTCAACATCAACTCCTTATCTCTAGAGGTTCATTGTCTGTAGGTGTTAGGAGCGGTTCTAGGGGTGGATACCTTGCTTCCTCACAGGATTGTATTGCTGGTCCCCTTAGCCCTGGGCACGCCTGGATGGGTATTATTAGAGGCCGTCCTGTGGTGGGGGATGATGATAACACTAGTTATTTTAGCCCAAGCCTTGCCACAGGTATATGACAGTTCTGTTTTTCATCATTGGACTCCAGATTTGATCTTCATCAACTCCTTGCTGAATTATGGGGACCTTCCCCCACACGGCTATCTGTAATCTCATTTCTGTGATTTGTACCTGATCACATGGTTTTGGGGTTTAAACTCTTCAGGTTTACCCCCTCCAGTTAAGGTGACGTGATTTTTTTATAATGGTAAAGAGGTAAGGGTTTTGAAAGGGCTCTGTTGGCTCCCAAATCTGTTCCGCTTGTTAGATAAATGAAGAGAGAGATATTTCACTGTAGAAGTGTGGCTCTTCTCCAATCAGGGGCAGATTCAAGGCAACAAATTAGAGGGTGGTTAACCTCTTACTCTTTGGGCTCTGTGAAACCCAGGGGAGAGACCTAAAGCAACCCAATATGTGCCAAATAACACAAAATATGCATGTATAGGTGCAACAGACCCAAATAAACAGCCTAACCACTATGATTTCCCACCCAATTGGCTGTCACAAGCAGGAGAATCATAAAGCCATTTGAAATAGGCGAAAGTTGCAGACAAACGAATCATTACAACAAAGATATATCTAAAGTTATATTAGAGATGCCTCTAAAGGTATGTAGGATCAAACAGAGGTCATAGAAGGGGGTAGTACAATGAGCTTTAATAAAAGAGGGGGAGTTTGATCATTCTAACGTCAAATGCGCCTTGTCCATTGGGCCAATCTCACATAGTTGAGATGGAGTCAGAAATAGCATAAGAATTGCTTCAGTCTACATAACTGCTTCAATTCCCCACAATTCAGATAATTAAGAAACCACATACACTAAGATTTGCCTAATTATCAGACCATTACAACTTAGAATCCAAAATATAGCACTAGCTAAGTTTGTTGAGAGTAAATGAAACCAGAATTTCACAAGACTTTTATAATTAAATGCTTTGGTGACCACACATTTGACCTCTACGCCCAAGTACCAAATGAAAATTCCAATAATATGAATGGATACACTTCTAACTCAAATGGTAGCTTCCATTTAAATCTATTATTTCATTAATGGCTCAACAAAACCTATGTAGCTACTCTCTCAAACCTTTATTACAATGTCTTTGAATTGATTAATGCTAATCTTAACTCTAACACCTAGAATAGAGCTGAAAATGAACACATACAAACTAGAATACCAAAAGGGATCAAAGATCCAACCAAGAATGACAAGCTAAAAGATGATTTGATGAAGTGACCACTTCATCAATTTATACAATTTGAGAATTTTCCAGAAGTAGAAATGGAGGGAATTGCAGGATGTGGAGAACCAATGAGAGAAGAGGAATAAACATGCACAAATCACCTCAATGGCTCCACCATGGATCAAATGACAATTGACACCAATTAGAAGCTCATAAAAGATCCAAGGGCCCCAATTACATTCCTTGAGAAGCACGATCATCTGCAAAGCACAAACGTGGCCCCACATAGATGCAAGAGAAAGTAAACTGAAGAAATGGAGTGCCTGATGGCGGAAAATGCCGGAAAACTTTGTTATCAAAATATTGCAAATGTCACAACCATTTTCTCCAAAACTGAAACCAATGTGTAACCCTCTTCATAAGCTTTCCAATGGTACCAATCTTTCCTTGATTGAGCTTTGTGTCAAAAGTTATGAGCACGAAATTGAGCCTCTAGTCATTTTAACGGAGCATCGTAGTTTGATGTCCTCTAGCCAAATTTTACGATAGAAGAACCCGTCAAATTTAACCTAGTACCATGTATACCGTATTTCGAGATCTCGGTATCCTTAAGTCCCTTTGCACACTTGTTTCTAACGTCTCGAAAGAAATGGCGACCCTTGATTGGCCCACTGGACCAATCATGTGTACTTGGTTCATGTGGTCACTCATCTTTTACGCTCTGTCTAATTAACCCTACGACCAATCATTGGCTTTCGGGTTCTCGGGGATCACTAGTTCATGGGGTCTCATTTGCCACCTAGATCTCTTTCTTCCCGAGGGTCCGAGTGACCCGAGATTAGCCCACATGGACCAATCATTGGTTCTCGGGCCTTCTGGGGTCTTCTTGGGGTCACTCGTGTCTTCAAACCTTCTTGGGACTCTAAGTGACCCTTGATTGTTCCATGTGGGCCAATCACATCCTTTTTGGTGTTCCTCGGGAGTCTCGGGTTGCCATGTAGTCCTCGGGATCTCAAGATTCCAAGACTCCATGCCTTAACCGATTCTTTCCTTCGATCTCCAAGATCGTGGAGTGTCGCCATTGGTCCACGTGACCAATCACGACATTCCCGTGATCTTGGGCCTCCATTCTTTGTTCGGGATGCGGCTGCTCAGGTGCTTGATTCCCAAATCAACAACTTTAGATTCCCCAACTTGTTTTGGCGTGTGATTCGGCTCATCGCTTATGACCAACTTGATCCAAGATCGTGCAAAAGAGTTCAACGATGGAGCCTTTGCTACACTTAATAAGGTGACTGCTGATCATATAAGCTCAATCACAACCCTTCCCATGGTATATATAGGACCAATGGTTTTGCTGAGAAATCGATCAGTGACTGCCAAGTGTCCTGCTTTGTGACCTGATTAAATTTGACGGGCTAGCCAACAAAGGACCTAAGTTCTTGGACATCAAGTGAGATTTTAGAGGTCAAAATATCCCAAATCTTCTAAGTTTTTTCAGATCCAACTTGTACACATGCACATCAAGAGGGGGAAAGTGTTTTAATGAGTTTTAAACCATAAGGGCACTTAAAAATGCCTATTGATCACCACAAAAGCTTTGAAACTCTAGGTTTTAGTCACAAGACACAAAAATCGAAGTGTAACCAATTTTTGTGCTAACATTGGCTTTGACTACATGATGGGTACCCCATGTGGGTAATCAGATATCCCAAAAACTCTGAAAAAGTAGATCCGTGCCTCCAAGAGATAACCAAGTCAATCCCAAGTTGCAAAGGTACCAACAAAACTTTGCAATCCCCAATCCATTATGAAAACTCTATGTTAAACCAAACTAATCAAAAACCTCTGAAAACCCCCAACAATCTAGTTGTCCCAAACACTTATTTGAAAGTAGAGATTATATAGATATATACAAAATATACAAGGCAATAGGCATTCCAACCTTCATTCAATAAATCCATTCACAGGAATAGAGAAATATGATCCATTTCTTAATAATGTAGTGTCTTTCCAGTAGACTGTAACAACAAAGGGTTAGCAAAACACTCTAAAGTAGAATCCACAACGAATCATTTAGTTGAGTAGCCCCAAATGTGAAATCAGAACCAAAAATGAAAACCAATCAAAACAAGGTTCTTGCTGAGAACAAAATTGATTTGCCCAATTCCAAAGCTATGAACTAAAGTTGAAAACTTGAAAGCAATCAATATTAACGTGCACATCTGAAAGATCCATACACATTTTGTCAGTTGGTTCAAAACTTGGCTTCAAAATTAATTTGGGGAAAGAGGATAGTGGGCTTGTAAACCTTTAACATCTGAATATTACTATACCCACAATTTTGATTAATACCCAAACTATCACCAAGCACAGATGTAGACTGTTTTATCAGACAAAAACTAGCCTTTGATTCCTCACTTGAATGATCTCCTTTCTGCTCCAAAATGTTACTCGTATCAAACAAAGGTTCAACAACATTGTTAGGACTAGAATCATCAATATGCAAATCTTCAATCTTATCACAGACAGACAACTCACTATTCTGAAAGTTAATTCCAATGTTAAATACAAGACTTGTATCTGCTTTTCTCTCATCATAAAACAATGGTTTGTTAGTAGCTGCACAAAACCAGTCACATTCTGAATCTGAGATGTATCCATAACATAACTCATCACAGCACTGCAGCAATTCATCGTATGCTGGCTCTTCAAACATAAAATTTGTTAGTGGAGACTTGGGATCATTTGAATGAAGTGAAATATGTTCATTTTCTAAATCAAAAATAGTTTGAATTCCTCAAAGTGTGCATCATATAGGTTCATCTCATCATTGATGGTTTCAACAGACTTAGAATCCCAATCACTTTCTCTTGTGGTTTCATAAAGAGCATCCAAACGTTGTTCTAAGTCTTTTGATTTAATTGAGCTAAGTTCATCGATTTCATTTATAAGCTCAATATTTTCACTTATGACATTAGAACAATAATGATCATTAGGCTCATACCTTTCCAAAATGGCAGGCAACATATTGCACTCATCTATGTGATCTAATTTCTCATTATTTACTATTAAATATAATGAATATATTTATAGGCACATATGTTGGTAGTTTTCAGTTCTGAATTCTCACATAATTGTTCCAACCACATTTTAGCCACTCCCAATTATAATAAAATGAAGGACACACATGAGAGAGCAGCAATAGATTGACACAAGAAAATTGATTCGTTCTTCTCTATTATTTATCGAGGACGGTGTACATATATATAGGAATTGTAGCTCCTATATTTAAGGATTATATTGTTTGAGCTAACTCCTTGAATCTCTCTATAATCCTATTTACGTAATATTGTTTATAACAATATTACGTTAATCTAATACATTTGTTACTCACGTAACAAACACACATATATATGCATACTCACAAATATATTACCATCTAATGTTCACAATAAATAATTCATTTCCTAACATTCCCCCTTAGTGTGAACATGGGGAGAATGCACATCTCAAGAACTGAAACAGAATCATATGCCTCCCGCATACTTTTAGGTCTGCATCTGCTGTTTGGATCTTGCTGCACATGACCATCTGCTTCACCACAATGAATCCCTCATTGGATGATCACACTTCCACCAAACGATCGGTGAAGAAGTCTCGAGAGTCGAGAAATCTCAGCAATTAGAGGATCACCGCATTTAGCTTCCTCTTATACAACTGTTCTCAACATCCGCAATGCACATTCTCCTCGTTTCAATCTTTGGCAGAGAATGAATACCTTGTTTTGTTTCTGCACACACCACTCAAAGCACACAACTGAAATAATATAAAAGGGTGCCACCAAAGGTCTTTGTATGTGACCTCATCTTTGGTGATTGACGAGAGGCGGTGATCGCCCTCCATCCTCCGTTGCCTCCATCCTCCAATAGACATGTTGTTAACTTAGTGTATTATGATCATGATGCTCAAATACAATTCGCAGACATCGGTTACCCCGAAAATGCGTCGGTGAGACAATTTTTTAAAACCAATTTTGACACTTTTGACTTTTACAAACAACACATTTTTATACAAACATTTTTGGAATACTTTCTCCAAAATGAATACTATACTAA
>CM031241.1:46827308-46867308 GCA_018340775.1 Taxus wallichiana var. yunnanensis
TCGAAACCTGAAACCACTTGATAACATTATTGAAAAAGCATACAAACCCAAATCGAAATCAATACTAAATATCATATCTAAATCCAAAGTTTAGAACCCAAAATCCTAATGCAATCAACTTAGAGATGGGCTTATCAAACACTATCGGCCCAACCCCAACCCATATGAACACAAATACTTACGCCAGTATTTCCTTGCAGAGCTCACGCTATATTCAGTACGAGGCTCTCGACTATTAACTAATTTCTTTTAGCATGTACACCAAAGAAACTAAAAACCTAAAACCAAAACCGCTAAAAATAGTGAAAAAAGCTAAATCATGTACAAACGACCTTCTAAACCATCAAAATGCACGGCCAAAATTAAGTGTATGTAAAAACGCCTAAATGTCCAGTCAAATTCAAGCTAGTCACATGTGAATTCATCCACAAAGACCTTCTCCTATAGGGAATGCCTTCTGCGTACAGAATAAATCTATAAAAAAATGAGCTATTTATACTTAAATTTACAAGTTGCATGGGATAGTTGCTTTCAAATATTTGTAAATATTTTAAGGTTAAAATCATAAAAAAACGTTTAAATGGTAGCTAACTCTAATCCTTGCGCGATAGATTACAAGTAGTTTAGTTGGAAACTTGACCCACACTAGATTTAATTCATGTGGCCTCGGTGAATCCCAAGCCTAGAAACTATCACACGTCATGTGAGCCATTTTTCGCAATGAGTTTAACTTTATATTACAAGTGAAAATTTTAGGAAACCATAGGAAATGCAAAGTGAGTTGAAAATTTTGAAAATTGTATAATTTTTTATATAATTCTTAATAAAAATATGTATAATATGTAAAATATAAGACTTATTTATATGTATGTGAACAAATTATATAGAAAATATTGACATGTTTGGTTCGACATGCACTTAGAATTTGAAATTCCAGGCCTACCCGAGGCAATTGACATTGTCTATTTCATTGAGAAACAAGTTCATGCTATGTTTAGATCCTATGTGGATTTTTCTAATGATGCGATGGACATTTTTTAATGTTGTTAGGACAAGACACACTATAATGAATTTTCCACTACTTCCCACTCAAAATAAGCGTTTCCTTCTAAATTTTAGTTAACTTCCACACACTCACTCGGCTAACTACACAACACCTTATACACTTTTTGGAGTCCATGTGTTCTACTTACAAATTGCTTAGGTTTCCTACCGAGTCTATACCAAGTTATGTGTCCAAAGGCTTACTAGGGATAATTTTAGTGGCTAATACTGTAATATGGCGAAAATTTCATTTTAGGAAAATTTGAAAAAAGGTGATTTTTTCTTTCGGAGCAGTCGAGTGTCCTATTCACCTAAAATTTACAAAAGATATATTTTTAGGAATCGGCTTCACCTACATTTTAAAACATCTCCTATAAAAACCTAGGTGATTTGTCGGGTAGTATACTACCACAAGACACCATACTACCACCAATACTTACCAATAGATTGGTGAACTCGGTAGTTTAGAGTTAGCCGAGTGTGAAAGGGGTTAACATTTGTTGACATGTGACATGAATATTTGTTGATGTGTGAGTCATTGAATTTGTTGACGTGCATGCACATGGAGGTATTGCAGACGGCAATGACTTAGTGAATTTCTTGTGGACAGCCACTTTCGATTTCTGTAACGTGCGACTTGTTTTTTCTCTCTAAACGCAACTCATTTTCCTTTAACGTCATGACTTCGGTTTCTCTCGATGCGCGACTTAGTGTTATACGCGCGCCCATGACCCAATTTTCTCGACGCTGCTATGACTTGCTTCTTTTCTTGGCTGGACACATGACTATGTTGGCGAATAATGGAAGGTGCTAGTCCTCGTAATCTGCAAAGACCAAAAAGTAACTAAGAAATCTCAAAAGTCCTTGTTCAAGTATTTTGGAAACTCTACTTTGATACACATAAGCAAGCTACCTCTGCAAGAACCATATAGTTGCCACCAAAAAGAATCAAAATATTGACTATGTGGAAGGTAATATCGAAGTGGACATGTATTCTACACAATATCAACCAAATGCCACCTATGATGATACCATGTCGATTATGCTCGTTGTGGTTTAGGTATTGCTTTTGAGTGTGGATAGTTTAGAGTGGAGGATCTATTCTTTTGGTCATTTGTCATCATAGATGTACTTTTTGACGATAGTATAAATAATAGAGTAGATAAAGTACATTAAATAAATATTCAAGTGAGCTTAATATGAGGAGGAGATGCTAATAAAATCACCCTATGAAGATACTAACCTCGTAATTCTTGAGTATTCTTCCTGCAGATATACATCCCACCATCTGAGGAAAATGCTAGCCTTTAGACCAAAAATTATAAATACACTAGCACCATAAAAAGATCATCTTAAGGAAGCTCTGCAAACAAAGAAAGTCAAAAGTGATTCCTGATAGAATACAAAAGGCCCTTATGTATATAATTGAATCACAAAATCTAGATAATGGGAGAGTAAAGTTTACATTGTTGTGGAATACGTACAAAAATATTTGCATTCTTGGTAGGGAAGTATGAAAGGTCATATTTGTTGATGTGGAATCTTTCAAACAATCGATACCTTGAATACATACCCTGTTTCGGTATTCAAGGGTGACATGAGTGATGGGTCATTCTTCCATCTCATAAGATTTTCTGAACATGTTGCATAATCCAAGACGTATGTGACAACGTATGCATTCAATATAGCATAATGTGGCATAGAAGGGTATGCAAACTCCAGCTAAATGGGCATGTGGATGAGAATGAAGTGGACTACAAATCTAATGCGTCGCACTTTTTTTTTTCGACATAATATTTTTTTAGATTGAACCGTACTTCCTCCACATAATACTATTATTAGTCACATCAGCCATTGAGCTCCAGCCCCATCGTCTTCCTCGTAGACTTTCTCTGGATATTCGATTGTTGTCGGGAAGAATGCGTCCATACTTAATGTTGACATAATAATTTTTTTATTTTTAACCGTATTTCTCAACATAATACTATTATAACTCGCATCGGAACCATTGAGCTCGAGCCCCGCCTTCCTCGTAGACTTTATCTAGATATTTGATTGTTTTCAGGTAGCATCCGATTGGGCACGTAAGCTCTGTCTAGGTTAAGGTCTTGCCAAAGTATAAACGATTCGACCTTGCATTTATGAAGGTGAAATGTCGAGGCACATCAAATTCATATCCATTGTCAAATTCATTCTTTTTTTTGAATACAAAAAATTCATACGCATTTCCTTAAAACTATAAATTTACATTCCAAAAAGTATGTTACACTTTTAGATTTCTAAATATCAAAAATATATTTCTATAAAAAAATAAAACAATAAGTATAACTAGAAAATAATATTATAAAGGCCAAATCAAGAGATTCTACCTATATTATAGTTCATTTAAGCTCCAACAAAGCCACATCTTGTCAGATTATAGCATTATGAGAGGACGATAAAGTTTGCTATCTTGTGGAGTTTTCGTCAATTGTCAAAACATAGAAAAAGCAACAATAAAGCAAAATGTTGAACATCTTCCCCATATCGATCCTTTTCAGCTACTTCCAAGTGGAATTCGGATGATAAATTTGCAAAGGTTAATGGAATTCGGATGATGAAGATTAATCCTCCCCTCTTCATACGCAACTTTTACTATTTATTTTCTAAATTCAATTCATAAACCGACTCTGCCAATGCCCTTGGAAAGTTTTTCGTATGGTGGTTGATCTCACGTGTGATGTAATATCATGCCATCGCATTACTTTGAAGTGCTCTTCGTAAAGTGAAGTAACTCACTTTCATGCTCTCTAGCCTCATCATAACTTTTGAGGACGTAAAATATGACTTCAGTGACTTTGTCGTCACAACATAACAAAAGAAATTATGTAATGCTTTCAGATTTTTGAATATCAAAAATATATTTCTATAAAAAAATAGAACAATAAGTATAACTCGAAAATAACATTATAAAGGCCAAATCGAGAGATTCTACATATATTATAGTTCATTTAAGATCTAGCAACAATGAACACAATTGCTAACAAAATGCCTATAAAGTTCACTACTTTTTGTTGGAGTTTTCATCGATTGCCAAAAATTAGACAAAGAAACAATAAAACAAAATGCTAAACATCTTCCCTGTATCAATCATTTGCAACTACTTATACGTGGAATTCAGATAGTAAATTTGTAAGTGTTGATGGAATTTGATAATGAAGAGTAATCCTCCCCTCTTTATCACAACTTTTACCAGTTATTTTCTGAATTCAAATCACAAAATTAATTTTCCAATGCCCTTGGAAAGTTTTTCGTAGGGTGGTTGATCTATTGTGTGATGTAATATCATGCTACCGTTACTTACTTTTGTGTTCTCCATCAAGTGAAGTAACTCACTTTCATGCTCTCTAGCCTCATCATAACTTTTGAGGACGTAAAATATGACCCGTGACAACATAACAATAAGGTGACTTTTTGTTCTTCAACGCCTAATGTAATTACATCATACATTTATGAAGGGAAGAACAATTATCCTTCTTTAGTTATTTTTGTTAAAATGTGATAGAGATGATACTTTAGAAGAGACTAGCTTAAGCCTTACCTTTTGGTCTTGCATATCCGTAGCCAAGGCCATCCACCCATCTATCCAACATGCAAGAAATATTTCTTCCATATTGCTTTTGACTTCATCGTGAGATTGTTTTTGACTTGATTTTATCCATTTTTTTAATTTTGGCCCTCTAAGTGTAAATTGCACTCACGTGGATAATGTTAGTGAGAATAAGTTGATAAAATGGAATATAAATAACGAGATATTATTTTGATGTCACAATTTGAGTCATGGAAAAGGTGTAGTACATGCACGTATTAATTTTCACTTTTTCATTTCCAACTTTCCATTAATGTAGTCATCTTTTCGAAAAAATCAAACGTTGTCCGATCAAAACCTTGACGTTATAACAAAACAAAACAAAATAAAAATAAAATAAAGATAGATTATTCTTGTTTTCAGATAAAATATGCATGTGTCAGTCATATGACTAATCATTGGAATAACTCAATTATCAATGATTGTTCACACATCATCAATGGGTACCACGACATGACGGAGGGACTCAACTATCGATGATTGTTCACACATCATGTGTTTTCCTACACTTACTCAAGCATAAAATTTAAAAGGGGGCCTACAAAGTGCTCCAAGAAACAAGCATTGCAGTTTTGAACATGGAACCTATTGAATTTTGCCCATTTTTATTTAGGCCCCTTTAAGCACAAATTGCACTCACATAAATAATGTGAGCAAGATCGAGTCGATAAAGTGGAACATAGATAACACATTATTTTGGTGTTTCAATTTGCGTATGTGGAAAAGGTGTAGTACATGTAGGTATTTAGTTTTCACTTTTCTATTTCCAACTTTCAATTGATTTATTTTTCTTTTCTAACAAATCAAACATCGTCCACTTTAAAACCTTTATGCCATATTTTTTTAAACAATGATTGATTGGAAGACAAAATATACCTGCTGCTTATATGACCAACCGATGAAGGGCTCAATTATCGATGATTGTTCATGCATTGTATGTTCTCTTGCAATTACTCAAGCTTAACCTAGAGGGGCTCAATAAACAATGATTGTTATAGAATTTGAGATGATAAATTGAAGCATAAATAGCAAATATTATTTGTGTAGGAACAATATGAGTCCTGGAATAGGTGTGGGACGTGCAGGGTTTTAATTTCCATTTTTCTATTCATGTTTTACTCTTATCTAACAAATTAAATGTCATCTAATCAATAACCTTGCATCTAAAAAATAATAAAATAAAAAATAGAAAATCCCATTTTATGTCGATTGTCCTACTATTGTCGTTAGACAACCATTTGTGCTTCCAAAAATAGTTGTCCTTCCATCCAATCAAAGTATAGATAATGCCCATGGATGAAGGACATGGGCACCATTTATTCCTTGGATGTAAACAATAAACAATGTCTATTGTATTCATGTTTGTGGGACAAAACAGTCAAAGTGTGGAGGATGTCTAATTAGGGCTCAAGTTGGTGCCATTAATTCCATGGTCATCGACTTTGATAGTCGTATTGGTTACCCTACCCTTGTACTTCTCCTCTCTCAAAATACTTTTTCATTTCCACTCATCCTATCCCTCTTTTCCACATGCTCAAGTTTTATTTAGTCAATTCACCCTCTTTCAGTTACAATTGCTAGTTTACATTTCAAACTATTTTACCAGTTTCATATCTAGATTTAACGTCCATGGAAAAGTATCCTTTAATTTGCAGAATAATTGTCATTGATCCATTTATTTCGTGTACTGTGAGATCTGTTGTCCTCTTTGCTAGTGTTGTTATCCTCCTGCAACAAGATCATTAATTGTCCCATCATATTCAGAACTGTATGCCGGAATCATTATCGAGAAATTTCTTGGGCAATGATAAAAATATTTAAAGAGACGATGACATATTATTAGAAAAGTGTCTTCAAAGTTTGGCAGCTGCATCATGATTCATCATCATCATGGCATTGGAAGGGATCTTTTCAAAGGCTTATTTACACGTATGAATTCTTTGTTCGCATCATTATTTCCCATTTTCCGCTATCGATTAAGACTTTCCCAAATCCTATAATGTTTAAAGCCTCTTGTATAATTTTATTAGCCGATTAATGGGTTAAATTTGATAGCCATTTAAGGTAATTTTTAGGTGACATTAATTTTTAAATATTGCCCTTAAAAATGTAAAATAGTGTATTTTCACAATGTTGATAAAAATATAAAGGATTAACTATTTTTTAATATATATCAATATAGTTTATATTTAAATCTATACAAAAAAATGATGACAGTCATACTTAAATTTACAAGTCGCATGGGATGGTTGTTTTAAATATTTGTAAGTATTGCATGCTTAAAATCATAAAAACGCCTAAACGATAGAAAAATTTAATTATTGGTCGATAGATTAAGTATTTTAGTTGGGGAAACTTGACCCACATCGGACTTAACGCACATGGCCTCCGTGACGAGGCTTGGAAATCGACAGGGCATAGGCCATTTTTGTGATTTTAACTTTATATTACAATTGAAATTCTAGGAAACCATAGACAATGACATGCTTAAAATTTTGAAAACCATCGAAAGATGTTTTCTCTATGAGAAAGAGCCCACCCTCCACCGCCACATGACTGACACACGCCATTGGATTGAGGGACGTTGATGAAAATGATCTCAACCGGCCCACAACAAAGTTATAATGCACATGGCGTAGGTACTCAAAAAAGCGTAAAAGCAAAATCAATACAACTAGACATTACACCCGAATGAAGCACATCCTAATCCTTAATATCTTCTTCTTCTGCATTCAACAAAGAAAACAACGACTCAGAGACCATTGAACCCGCTCCAGATACAAATACAAAGCCATATCAATCAATTTGTATATAGTAAAATGAGGAGATATTAGGGTTGCGCAATTTATCTCCGTTTGCAAGTTTGATTTAACCCATATGGTGCTTTAGGGCGGCTATTAGTGAGAGCTCTGTTTAGCACAGTTCCCCATAACTTTATTTGTAACCCATTTCCCCATGTGCATCAGGTGGTTGAGGGGAAAGTCTCCATTAAATTTGCATTTTGGAAGATTCTGAGGAGAAACTCTGTTGGAAATGGGTAAACTCGTATTTTTTCCTTTTGGTTGCCATACATAGTTTTAGAGCTTTAGTTTGCTTGCAAATTTGTGTTTTTGCTTTGTAGACGCCATTATTAGGCTTTTAGAGCTTCCTTATTCGCTCGTGCTTCAGATCTTGTTGGAGTTGGGTTTGATCTGTATATTATATTTTTGTTTAAATATATCTACCTTGGCTACCATTTTTAAGTTTTGGAGCTTTGTTTTGTTTTGGCATGCCACGTTTGTTGGGAGGTCGATCTCTGTTACTCGAGATGCAATGGGTTTTCAATTTTCAGCTCTGCATTATGCTTCCACGAGCTCGACGTTTTCCGGTAATGCTTGGGTTGTGGCCCTCAATGGCTTGACATTGTGTATTTGAGCTCATGGTTTGGATTTGTTAACTTGGACATTGTTTGTGCTTTGCAATTTTATAATAGTCGGGCTTATGGCGACCTCCACGTCCCAAACATTATTAGTAACCTTTTTACGAACCCATTCAATTTTTTTTTGGTTTCCTAACAAACATCAAAATGAACTTTCCATTACTTACCATTATTGATGTGAGGTGTAGGGATGTTTCCTTCAATGGATTAAATGGGGACATACCCTTCTCAATATCCAAGTTGAAGCAGCTAGAGAACTCTGTACATACTCTTACCCCTCATAAATTGGTTTATGTACGCTAATTAATACAAAACAAAAGTCTAACCTTAGATCGATTGGTTTAATAGAATGTAAAGAATAATCAGTTAATGGGGCATATACCCTCAATGTTGTCACAAATTCCAAACTTAAAGATTTTGTAAGTTGGAAAATAATATCATGATATTGCAAGTCCCTTTGCATTGGTTTTTTATCCTATTTATTTGATAAGATTGAAATGATCCTGACAAAGATATGTATTTTTGTTTCAGGGATTTGGCCCAGAATCAACTAAGTGAAGACATTCCTAGGCTTATCTATTGGAATGAAGTTTTGAAATATTTGTAACACTCTTGGATCCTTTATGTGTATCTTATTATTTTCCCCTGTTTGCTAATGGATCAATGCCACTAGGTAAATTTCTTCCGCTTTTGTGTCTTATGTACAAACTAAGTCAGGGTTTCATTTTGAATGGGTAAATTCAGGGGTTTCATGCAACAATTTCTTAGTGGGAACTCTATCCCTGATATGTGTTAGTTGATTGGACTATGGTACTTGTAAGTGGCAACATTTGTTTTGCCTTTAACAAAAATCATAATTGTTAGTTATCTAGACACCATCTTTCACTGCATAGCATTTAGATGCAATAACATGCACTAAGGGCTCATGTGTGATGGATTTATGGAATATGTTGTCCTCTAAGCTTTTCTAAGTTTGCATGTTGCCTCTTGAATTTCGGAACAATGCCTCTTGAATTTTGGAAGCTTTACTTATTTGTAAGTTCTTTCGATTATATTTTGTGCTGTTGATCGATCATGTATATGATGATTGTGGAAGGGTTTTGTCAAGCACATTAAACATGCATATATAATACAACTATGGTCTAATGAGTCTAGCAATATTATGTTATTGATTTTACAGAATTTTTCCTCAAACAATATTAAGGGAGCAATTCCAATAGAATTTGGGATATATTATAAATTTAGATACATTGTGAGTTCAATTATTTTTTATTTTTTGGTTATACTTCCAATAGGCTATTAAGAATTGTGTTTGGAGTGAAATTTACTATCTAGATGATAGCTGTGAAAGACTTCCAAATGTTTTGTTGATCTCTGATCTGCATGAAATCCTAGGGACCTCTCTGATAATAAACTTTCTGGACCCATTCTGGGATTTGTGGGGCTTTGGAACATCTTATGAAATTGTAAGTCTTGTCCATATAGGATTTTATAGAGCATAAACAAGAAGTCCAGTTTCTATGAATGAACATTATATTGACTTGATGATTCATCTCAATTATAAATTCAAGGAATTTGAGCGGAAATAGACTGAATGGGTTTTCACGAGGAGTTTGGAAATCTCGAGGAGTATAGTGGATATGTAAGTTCTTTATATTGAAAATCTGATTATTTAACTCACAAGGTCATGTTTTTGGATCTATATGCTATGTATTTTCATTTCACTTAAGGAAATCAGTAATTTATTGTGTTTTTTTTTAAAACTAGAGATCTTTGTGGCGATCGATTAACATGTCATAATCCTCAAGAGCTTAGGCAATTCACGAACTTAGTCTCACTTCATGTTTGTTTCAACTATACCTTGAATGTAAATTTTTGGTAGGCTTGTGTTGATGTTCAAATAATATTGGAAATGGATCATATGCAAGATATTGAAAAATAACAATTTATCGGGGAAGTGCCATTGTAGTTAGTCAACTGTTTCAGCCTTGATACATTGTGAGGATTCCTTTTTCCACATGTTTCTTTATGAAGTTTTGAAAGATATGATTTACAAATTTAATTCTCTTGCCCTAATAATAAATGATATTGTAAATGGCTCTATTTATTTTACAAAAACCTCTCCTACAACAAATTTTCTAGGGACATTCCTGTCATTAATTTTTTTCAAGGTTTCCTCCAGACAGGTGTAGATATAACCAAAACCTTTCTTTGCGGACTAGCTTCAATTTTGTTTCTTCTTATTTTTGGATATGAGCAATTAAGCTCGATGAAAGTAATAGTAGTTTGTTTTTGGGGATGGTGTTGTGTCAGAAAAAAATGCATCCCACGAGTCCTCTCTATCATGGGGCCTATTTTTCTCAATGGATGTGCCAATTTTCAAGTAAACAATGACCAATTTTTCCTTTAATGTGCCAAATGTTTTTAATATTAATTTAGTCCACTCAATACCCTTAAAATATATAATTGCGTGAATGAATAGTGAGGGTTTAATGTATTAGGGCCCACACATGAGTGGGCTCGAGCCATCATGTGTGGGCCCTAACACACTAAAACCTCACTATTTTCTTGGCCGACAGATAAATTTCCACACTCCAAAACATTTCTCCTGTCGTCGAGTCAAATTTTGAGATGTGTATCTCCACACGATCGCATTTGACACCTTGCATTATTCTTCCCTTTTCAGAGTTGAAATTTTTCCTTATCCACCCCCACATGGTGTATCCATCAAGGAAATCAAATATGTGCGTTGCACACTTAATTTCCCACTCGACAACAATACATGGCTCACATGTTGCTTTTTGCGCCCTCTTTGTGCATAAATAGCCCCATGGTTTCATGAAGTTTCTCGAATGTGTACACACAACAAGGAAATTACTAGCAACCACCACCCATTTTGAAGCTTGGCCAACGTTGATGTAAGCGTAGTAGCGAGAAACAAGGTATTTTGAAAGTTTCCTATTTCAATTTATCTATATTGTTGTGTATACCAAGTATTTGGGAATGTAGATTTATCTTTAAAATGTTCTATGATGATGAAGTACATTTTGCTAATCTTACATTTTTGCATTGTCCAATTCACCTTGTATATGATAATCTCATGCCCAAATTGCTCCTTGAAATTGAAAGTTGCCAAACCTTGTGTTATATCAAAAGTAACAACCATATCTAAATAAATACAACTCGTTGATCCGTAAACTGTATTAGGCCCCATACTATTAAATAGTTAACAATAGATTTTAAATTGTGACAAAAATGCCTAGAAAATAATGCCGCAAATCACTAATCAACTAGCATGCAACGAAAGACCAACACCATGCAAAATGATTGATAACAAAGTTCGCAATGTGCTTATGTCTCTAGGTCCACTAGTGTGATTGTTCCATTAAGAATATATTGCAAGTACAACTTAAAAAATTATAATACCATAATGGAATTAAAAAGACCTACGAGAAATTATACCATTAGAACTTGAGAAGACTTGGACTATATCTAACAACGTTCTTTACCTTCTTGTTGTATTGCACGATTAGTTTCCCTTAGTTCTCCATCGAAAGCAACTACAAAATGCTCTGAATAACAGAAAATGAACACCAAAATGGGAAAATAATAGGATTAGGAGAATCGTCTCATAATTTTGAAAACTTCTCCGATTTACTCCAAGTCCTAAAAATGCCGCCTTAACTTCCCAAAAATGACAAAAGGAGAAAATAAATCCTTTAAGAACTGACTTTGTCATCAAGCAATCGCACTAAATTTTTTTCTACGAGATCTTGAAGAAATCTTTCAATGAGTTCTCACGAACTCTTTGATCTCCTCGTGTTGCTTGGAGTGAGGCTTGCCCGCCCTTTAAAACTCCAAGCTTGTGTTTTTTTGAATGGAGGGGGTTTATATAGTATACCCATCCCGAGATATGGGTTAATACCCCATATCCACTATGCTAAAAATAACATAGCTCGGTGGTGTGGCGGTTAAGACCTCCCACTACAATCGGGAGGTTAGCGGTTTGAAACTACCACGCCATTTGTGGTAAGTGCAGCAAGTTGGTGGACAATTAAGTGGACATAAAAACCCAAAATTTATATACCGTGATCACGGTTTTTAAACCGCAATTGCGGAATTAATTTCACAAGTTTGGTGATTTCTGAACCTAAAACTATGATCGTAGTCCTCTGAGACAAAAAAATAGACCCGTGACTCCTCATTTCCCCCCATTTTCCCCTACAAACCGCGATTTCTCCTAGACCTTTGGCACTCGAGCTTTGAATACCCCCTGAAAATTTCTCCTCGAATTGGATCATGAAATTTTCAACAATGCCGCCAAGACGAAGAGGTAAGCCCTCAATTTTGATCAAATTTCTTGCATTTTAGGTTTTTTTGTGATTTTCATGGGTTTTTCAATTTTTTGTTTATGTATACAATTTTTTTGTTTTGTCGTTTCTTGGAAAGCTCATAATCCTGCAAACTGTCTAATATTCCTCAAAACCCTCCAAACATTCCTCAAAACCCTCCTCTAAACGTAGATCCACCTCTAGTGGCTACTTACATCCCCACTAACCAACAGAACACAAGTCCGGTATCGTTGGAAGAACCCAACAAAATAAAATTACCATTGAGAACCTTATTCAGACTATAAGACAAAATCATGTCACAAATCTGTCCCGCATGACTTTAGCCAACACATTACAAACATTGATTGGCGAAGTCGACTCCGCAACCAACCAAATAGACAGATGGAATACCTTTAGAGGTGATTGTAGGTGGTGTTATGCGGATAAATTATCCCATGCGGCCATAAAAGAATTTATTTTCGCAAAAGAACGCATTTGTGCATTATTTAGTGACCCAAGAACCAATGCCCCGCCTACTTACTTAAACGGTTCCCAATCCATTGGTGCCACGATGATCAAATCAAGAACAATTTTGGGACCGATGGTGGATGGTTTTGATTATCTACCATGCAACAACAATGAGCTTCCTCTCTATTTTTTTGAAGAAATTATATTTTGAGTTTGTGCTTAATGAGGTCCCAAATTATATTGAATTTTTTGAGTTTTATGGGTGAGGAGGTGGCTCTGCACAGAGTAGACCTAGTGCACACATTGGTCAACAAAGGATCCCCCATGCCCCAAAACCCCCACCGCCTCCGGTTATCCCTCCTACAATAAATGAGGTTGTGAAGATTGACACACTACATGCATTAAGGGAGCTCACCGACACTCGACTCCAAAGCATAGTGACTAGATTACATCTGGTGATGTTGGTGGGCGCCGGTTCTAGCGCACTACACCACCGTCGATGATGTGGTACTTTATTACCCACATGCATCATTTGTGGGCGAGACATCATTTACCTGGATCAAATGATTTCTTTTATCTAGATTAGATGATGGCGGATGTTTTGGAACCCAGTGCAATGATCTTGGTCTTTCACATGTAAATGTAAAATAAATATTATATATATATATATATATATATATATACATACACACAATAGTTTAATTCATTTGAGATTTTAATATATATGTATTTGATTACATCATGTACATACATGTAAAAACTAAATTTTTAAATTTTAAATAGCAAGATTTGGTAAAGGACACAATCGACGGCGACATGCTAGCCTACTTCTTACTGCATATAAGTTTCAAGTTGTACTTACATTTCAAATTTCATTTGATTGCACAGCTTAGTGCAAAATCACAAAGACCCATGAATGTCTGCAACTAGATGGGTTGAGACTCTCAATGTGATTGCATAACATGGAACATCTCTCAATGCATGGGAATTTGAAATTGAGAGAGCTCTCCGGGTGAAGGACATTTCTTATTCCTCTGTTCAGGTGCACAAATAAGATTTGTAGAGGATCTATCCTAAAATCTATTCTAACTTGCCACGAGAGACATGGTTAAGAAGATGCAAGAAATTAAACGTAAACTAACAGAGGTAATGCACCAAAGGAATGTTGAACACCGACTTTGCTATCAAACATAGACCATTAAAATGTAATACAACTACCATGCATATATAACCAATATTGCAATGAAAGATCAAGATAAAGGCAATGAACACAAGAGAGGGTTGAAATCATCCACAAACATGTATTATTGATTCACAAATTGATACAGAGCATTACAATGGCCAAAAGGTGAAAAACTTGCATTACAATCTTAATAGAAGGTTCAAACTCCATGAATTCATCTGCAGACTAGAGAAGAAGGGGGTGCAAAACCAAAATGTCCAACCCTTTACAATGAGCCAAGCTCTTACCTTTATAGACGAAGTGAAGAGAGGAGAAGAAAAGAGGCAGGAAAACTGATTTGGAAGCTCAACATCATATACCACCATCAATGCCCCTGCAAATCCACCCACAACTGTCAATTATGTCTCTCCATGTCTATTTGGCGTGTTGAAGAAGGAAGAAAAGTGGATCAAATCAAATCTGATTTGGTTGTTGAAGTAATCAAATTCTTCATTAATGGCATAAAAGAAGTTATCCTAATTTTCACCCACCTAACCTTGTCAAAATTAAAGTTTTAGTCTTCCACGACATATAGGGGGGTTGAGATCTTTCCAACGGTACCAAATTTGTTGAATTTTAAGCACTGGATCGAAAGATATGCCCATTTGAATATTTGAATCAAATCCATACAAAAATAGCGAAAAACTTGTTTTGCAGAAACAAATCTGCGGGCCTCAAATTCACTATGCGCCTTTTGCACCATAATTACAAAAGTGCAAAACTCCCCACATGACCTGCAAGCTTCAGTAATTCACTTTTTCCCAAAATCCCCACAAGCCCACAACCTCTCATTTTCCATTCGGTGAACAAACATCCTTAGGCTTGCAGCAGGGGCCCGCACTTGCAAACCACGTTATTTTGGGAAAACTACAAAACTTCCAAAACACCCGCGAACAAGTCGGCCCCCATTTACACTTGGGAAAAATTTCCTCTACTGCCCGCAACTTTACATTTGGCGAAAAGTCATCCTCGGGCCGCCACCCGCTTTTGGCAAAAAATCCTTCCAAGGCCTACCTTCCTGCTTTGACCTGAAACATGGCCAAGTGTCCCTTGTGTAAGGCGGGGTCATATGTCTGACCCTGGACATGTGGAGGCTCAACGCATATTTGGGATCTTCCTCTAGATTTTACCTTTGAATTTGTGCGACGAGGCACGTAGAGGGTTCCACTGAACTTTGTATACTTAGTCAATTAAATGGCTAGCTTTGTCCCTTTTTCGGGCCTGGGACACGTGGAGAGCCTATGCCGGTTTGGGGGACTACCTTCGGAGTTGATCTTTGAAGTTGCGCGGCCAAGTCAACACATGGCACCCTCCGCTGACTGTCCCATCTTGACTTTTCAACCTGCCAGCCTTTGTCCCTTTTTGAACTCCGACACATGGAAGGCCGAAGTGCTTGTCTAGGAGACCCACTTTTAGGTTTACCTTAGAAGGTGTGTGGAAGAGACACATGGCATCTTCCATTGGCTTGTAGACTTTTCAACAGCTGGTGTAACTTTTGGGGGCTCTGGACACGTGGAGGTTTGGCACTTGTTTGACTCTCCGCCTTTGGATTCGACCCTTGAAGGTGCACTGTTGAGACACATGGTACCTTCCGTTGACACTCTTATACTTAACTGATTTGGGTCCGCTCTGTCCCCCTTTTTGACTTGGACCACGTGGCGAGCTTGCACTCATTTGGGAACCCACTCTTAGTTCTTCCTTTGAAATTGTGCCGAGGTGAGACATGGAGAATTCTCGTTGACTCTTTATAATTAGTCGATTTGGTGGTTTTACTTTCTGCCTCCCCCCTTCTCGTCTTTTGGACACATGGCAAGCTGCGCTTGTTTGGAATCGGCCTTTTAATTTCACTTCTAAAGTTGTGATGAGTTGACACGTGGTTCTTTCCATTGGCCTTAGAATTTTCAATGGCTGATTCAACTTTTGAGGCTCTAACCACGTGGAGGGTGGCGCTCATTTGGGGTCCCTATTTTGGATTCTACCCTTGGAATTGCGCCGACGAGACATGTGGCTCCTTCCGTGGCCTTGCTCTATACTTAGCTAATTTGGGCCCGCTCCTCTTTCTCCATTTTTGGCTAGGTCCCTTTTGCTTATTTAGGAGTGACTATGTTGGGTTCTGGACACGTGGAAGCTGCACGCTTGTTTGGAGACACTATTTCTCTTGCACCTTTTGGAATTGCACCAAACTGATGCGTGGCACCTTCCACGAGTCCGTTTATACTTAAAGCGGTTCAGGCCTTGAGTTGAATCGTATGTGAAGTCCAAAACTTCGAGCTTCTTCTCCAATTTTATCCTGTGAGCCTCTGGCCTCCTTTGTCGTTGTTGGCCTCCATTGTAGAGCTTGCTTCTCCATTGTAAGTCTTACTGTCCCTCAGATTCGGATTTGAATGTGAGCTCGTAGAGATAGAGCCAACCTTTCGATTATCTCTTGTGCGGGTTGTGTTTGATCAATTTTACCTGGGGGAAAAATTGGGATAACATACACTTTTATTATTATAATGTTTCACGTGTACATGTACATATTAATATGTTTATCTTTTATACATAGGATCATAGTGGGTCATCATCTCTGTGGGCACTAAGGCTACACGGCACACCTCACGTGACTTTCACGTAGGTTAGTTTCTCTTTACACTTTGTTTCAATTGTGGAAGTTCAACTGTATATCTACTCTTGTAGGAATTTCGAGAGAATCGAGTAACATCGAAGCTTCCTTAGAAGATCATTAAACCTAGATTCCTTGGTTCGTTTCTATTAGCAAATTAATATGTATTGGTCTCATATGTGTTGATTATGCTTTGGGTTTGTTATGTGGCGCAAAGAATGTAGATTAATATTGATCTCGTACATGTTTTTTGTATATCTTATGACGCCACGCAGAGACTCCTCCATATATGTAGACTGTGGAGGCTACTCGAGATACTACCATAACATCTGCCGATCCACTAACCGAGGTATAATTTTTAAATTTGTTAGATTTTGGAGGAATTTTTTTCTTATTATTTAAATCTACAATATCAAATTTTGTACATGAAATGTTTAAATTGATCTATTTATTTGCATATAGCTTACCCTCATGAGTCTCACTGTTGACCCTACAACACATCGACGACAAATTGATAGGGATCATGAGATTGGGGTAAGATTTCACATGCGCATTAACTAAATTCTCGCTTCTAAATTTTGAATGTATTTTAAAAAATTTGGTGTTAAAAACTTGTTGTTTATGAATGTGCATGCTAGGTTGCGAGTCTCCGCTAGAGACGCCTAAGAACACACAGATGAAATTCGTAGTGGCATGTCCCTTCACCACATCCCTGTGTCATGGACATGCTTCTTCTAGTAGGGAAAAGAGAGGGAAGATGTTTCATGATTAGATTCATAGGACCTGGATGTGTGTGTGTGTGTGTGTGTGTGTGTGTGTGTCATCTGGTCCTAGTTCACGATTCTTCATATAGTCCATGTATATAGCCTTATGCGACCGCATGTGGTCCTATATGTACGACACACTTAGTTCGATACATGTTATGAACTTATATTTTCAGAGACACGTCCAACACACTTAGTTTGATACATTATACCCATGTTGTTTTTCATAATGATATTACTTCTTTGTTTGATTTGATTTCATTGCACATGATATCCTTCTATGTATGTTTTCATAACCATATTAACTCTATATGTTTGATTTGATTTTATGGCCTCGATTATGTGACCATTATGGATATGATATATATGATATATGATCTCTTAAATGTTATTGTTAAATGATATATGATATATGATGTTATGTTATATAATAGTTTTGAAGGTTATTAGGTGAAAGATCATTTTTTTTCACGAGATTCAAGTTTGGAATTATATAAATTTTCTTATTTCAAGCATGTGGTTAACGCACTCCAAAGTGTGACAAAATGTACACAATTAAAAAGGGTCTCATATGTCTATAACAATAAGGTCCTAATTTGAATTCGCTTGTAAAAAATATCAAACATCAGTAGAACTTAGTTAGCACAAGATATGTACAAAATATTCTTAAGACTCTATTGTGTATTAACATGCTTTAAAAAGAGATCATTTAATAATCATTAGAGTATTTACATGGTAATGTGTTAAAATTGTTGCAATATCATTGATGCGAGCCGAGTAGCACGAGAAGTCATGCCTCGGGAGGTTGTGGTCCAAAAATGGTCACCGCCAACACATTCGATTGGGGGTATATGCCCTCGAGTGCTATAAAGGGATCTAAGGAGGCCTGGTTTGAGTTAGACCACCCGATCTAGAGCCTTCCTGGCATTCCTTGAGCCTTCGTGGCATAATTGTTTACAAACTGCCTTTTCTAGGAAGTCATAGGAAATGAACGGAGGCAAGTAGTGAGAAGTCATGCCTCGGGATGTCGTGGCACCAAACCGACTGCATAAACATGTCTGGGTGGCTAGGTGAACATTAGAGGAGGTGTCATTCTAGTGAGCGACAACGCGTGCCGCTTTCGGCTACTTCGCTCGAGTGTAGTCCCTTAAGAGCTCGAGACCAAAAACCATTCAACTTTGACGGGTGACTACTAGGACTACATGGTACCTAGAGACATCTCGTTGGATCCTACAACTCGGCGTAGGGACCCTCTACAATAGCCTGTGTCAGGTTTTTCCATCTCCAATCGTTGCTCTCGCTGCCCTACTGTTTCCAAACACTCAAACAATGCAATTTGAGCTAGTGTAAAAGGTCGCCAAATGCTATATTTTGAAAATGGTGTGTCATGGCACAAAACTAACTCCACCAACACATTCGGGTGGCTAGGTGAACACTAGAGGAGGCATCATTTTAGTGTGTGAAAATGTTGTTGCTTCCGGGCTACTTTGTTCGGGCATAGTCCCTTAGGAGCCTTGCGACCAAAGAACCGTTCAACTTCGACGGATGACTACTTGGACTCCATGGGACCTAGAGATGTATCATTGGATCCTACACCTCAATGTAGGGACTCTCTACAATATCCTATCTCGTTTTTTTCTGTCTCCAATCGGTCATATCGTTGCCTATTGTTTCCAAACGAGTGAAATAGTGCAGTTTGAGCTAGTGTAAGGCTGTGAAACGCTATATTTTGTAAACGGTGGGTCGTGGCACTAAATCGACTACGTTGACACGTCTAGGTGGCTAGGTGCATGGTAGAGCAGGATTCATTTTTGTTCTTGAAAATGTCGTTGCTTTCGGGCTACTTCGTTCGGGCATAGTCCCTTAAGAGCCTTAAGACCAAAAACCATTCAACTTCGATAGGTGACTACTCGGACTTCGTAGCACCTAGAGACGTCTCATTAGATCCTACACCTCACCATGGGGACCCTCTACAATATACTCTCAGTGTCATTTTTTTGTCTCTCTATTGGTGCTCTCATTGCCCTATTGTTTCCAAACACGCGAAATAGTGCAATTTGAGCCAGTGTAAGGCTGTCAAATGCTATATTTTGCAAACGGTGGGTTGTGGCACCGAACGGAATGTGCCACATCCAGTAGCCAAGTAAACACCAAAGGAGGCTTTGTTTTGGTGGGTGACAATGTCATTTCTTCCGGGCTACTTCGTTCAGGCATAGTCCCTTAAGAGCCTTGATACCAAAGAATCATTCAACTTCGATGAGTGAGTACTCGGAGTTAGTGGAACATAGAGATGTCTCATAAGATCCTACACCTCGGCATAGGGACCCTCTACAATAGTATATATATATTTTTCGTCTCCAATTGGTTCTTTCGTTGCCCTATTGTTTGAATATAGACAAAATAGTGCGGTTGAGCCGGTGTAAGACTATTAAATGCTATATTTTGCAAACGATGGGTCATGGCACCAAAATGAATGGACCGACACATCCGGGTGGCTAGGTGTACACTAGAGGAGATGTTTTTTGGTGCGCAACAATGTCGTTGCTTCTAGGCTACTTCGTTCGGGCGTAGTCCCTTAAGAGCCTTGAGACCAAAAAATCATCCAACTTCAACGGGTGAATACTCGAGACTCAAGTGGCACCTAGTGATGCCTCATCGATCCGACACCTCAGCGTGAGGACCCTCTACAATATCCTGTCTCAGTTTTTTCTGTCTCCAATCGGTGATGTCGCTGCCCTATTGTTTCCAAACACGCGAAATAGTGCAGTTTGAGCCAGTGTAAGGTTGTCAAACGCTATATTTTGCAAATGGTGGGTCATGGCACCGAACCGAATGTGCCAAACATCTGTGGCTAGGTGAATGCTAGAGGAGGCATTATTTTGGTGCGTGACAATGTCGTTACTTCCAGGCTACTTTGTTCGGGCGTAGTCCCTTAAGAGTCCTGAGACTAAAGAAATGTTCAACTTCAATGGGTGACTACTCGGACTCCGTGGTACCTAGAGATGTCTCGTTAGATCCTACACCTCAACATGGAGACCCTCTACAATATCATATCTTGGTTATTTCCATATCTAATCGGTGCTCTCGCTGCCCTATTGTTTGTATACACGTGAAATAGTGCGGTTCAAGTTAGTGTAAGGCTGAAAAACACTATATTTTGCAAACGGTGGGTCAGGCACCAAACCGACTACATCGACAAGTCCAGTGGCTAGGAGAATGCTAGAGGAGGTGTCATTTTGGTACATGACAATGTCATTGCTTTCAGGCTACTTTGTTCGGGTGTAGACATTTAAGAGCCCTGAGACCAAAGAACCGTTCAACTTTGACGGGTGACTACTCAGACTCCGTGGCACTAGAGACGTCTCATTGGATCCTACACCTTAGCATAGGGACCCTCTAAAATATTTTGTCTCGGTTTTTTCTGTCTCTAATCGGCGCTCTCGCTGCCATATTGTTTGAATACTCGTGAAATAATGTAGTTTTAGCCAGTGTAAGGCTATCAAATGCTATATTTTGTAAACAGTGGGTCGTGGCACCAAACCGATTGCCAGAAACATCTGGGTAGCTAGGTGAAATATAGAGGAGGTGTCTTTGTTGTGTGTGTGACAATGTCATTGCTTCTAGACTACTTTGTTCGGGCGTAGTCGCTTAAGAGAGTTGAGACCAAAGAACCGTTCAACTTCTTTGGGTGACTTCTCGGACTCTGGCACCTAGAGATGTCTCGTCGATCCTTCACCTCAATGTGGACCCTCTACAATATTCTATCTCGGTTTTTTCCGTCTCCAATTGGTGCTATCGTTGCCTTATTATTTCGAATGCGAAAATAATGCAAGTTTGAGTCGGTGTAAGGTCACATCAAACGCTATATTTTACAAATGGTGGGTCGTGGCACCTAACTAATCGCATGAAACATCCATGTGGCTAGGTGAAAACTAGAAGAGGCATCATTTCAATGCGCAACAATGTTGTTGCTTCCGTGCTACTTTGTTCGGGTAGTCCCTTAATAGCCATGAGACCAAAGAACCGTTAAACTTCGACGGTGACTACTCGGACTTCATGGCACCTAGAGACGTCTCATTAGATCCTACACCTCAGTGTAGGGACCCTCTACAATAATCTGTCTCGGTTGTTTTCATCTCTAATTGGTGCTATCGCTCACCTATTATTTGAATATGCGTAAAATAGTACGCATTTGAGCCGAGTGTAAGGTCATGCAAACACTATATTTTACAAACGGTGGGTCATGACACTAAAACAACTATGCACACGTGTAGGGATGGTCTTGTAAACACTTGGGAGGTGTCATTTTGTTTCTCTAAGCTCCCGGTGCTTTTGGGCTACCTCCTCCGAAGCCCAGAACGTCCTCCACAGGTACATAAATTGTTGTTTTAATTGCTTCTCTTTTCTTGTAAAACCAATGAAAGATTCTCTTAGCTTTGAGAATATTAAATTCTCTACTAACAATGCCAACCATGTGAAGGTGGAAGGTTTTCTTGCATGACTAACTTGCATAAAAGTGTTAGTCAAAGAAATTTAAGTTTTAAATCAAAACCATACTAGATATATACAAAATACACAAATTTAATAAAATATATGAGCTTGAATCTAGAACTAACAAATTTAAAGAATTCAAATAAAAATTATATATCAGACGAGCTTAAGTAAATTCATTCCAATGTTCACCATCAGGATGTGAAAGTGTCCAAGCTTTTATGGCACCACTAACCTGCATAAAAATGAACTAGTCAAAGAATTTTAAGTTGAATCAAAACCATGTATACTAGATATATACAAAATACACAAATTTAAACACTTATTATACAAAATACTAGATATATACAAAATACACAAATTATAGATGGTTGAAAAATTTAAACACTTCAAAGAAATTATATATACCAAACGTGAGCATGTAAATTCATTCCAATGAACCATCGGATCGAATCTACTCTGAATAACAAACATGATTACTTCACGATCTATCTCTCGAACCTTCCAAAGAACCTTATTATTAGGCCTTCCTCGATATCTATACAATTTGGATATTTGTCGCTAGAACTAGATGTGAATATAAGAGTATTTTCTGTGTGTCTCAAAGTCTTCAAACACCCAAACAAAAGAGTTTTTAATGGATACCGTCGAAGCCAAGTTCCAGTAACCACTACCGACCTTGTAGGGTACTCAATATCTTCACCATCTATAATAGGAGAAATCAAGTTCTTTCTTTCCTTGATGCAACGACATAAGAAATAGTTTGTTCCTTATTTATTGTCTTTTGTCGCAATAACTATAAACACATGTCCTATAAAAAATAAAGGTTTCAACTCAAATTTAAATTACATATTAAAATTTCAATGGAGATAACTCAATACAAAAATTTTAAATAACCATTTACCTTGTCGCACCAAAAGTCAAAATTTTGTCAAAGTCCTTGGATGTTACAACTTCATCTCGTAGAAACAAGTTGTAATGTCTCGTGGAGGTTGATAACTTGGAAGCGAGTTAGAGGCCTACAAATCCATCTATCCACTCATTCTTGTGAATCACACTCAATAGTGAAAAATTTGATACAAGATGCACAAAAACATGTGAACTTTCTTGACCATGTGGCCCATGAAGTAGCTTTTGAGCTACAAAATGAGTGCATATCACTTTGGACCACCTGAGTGTCATACAATCATCATAGTTATTGATTTTTGTTCCTTTATCAACCAAAAATATCTATGAACTATGGAATTTTCTTGAGAACCTCGGGCCATGTTATCAATACACCATTCCACTATGCTCTTTGCATCTTTCAATTTAGCACAATCTTTGTACTTCAACTCTTCTCTTACAAGAACTCTTTTCACACATGCCCATGCACCGTCATGCTCTCCTTTTCCATGTCTATCCTCGGTGAAACTCTAAATATGTTGCACACTCATCTGACATGCATCCTGCTCATCCAATAAAACATTTGTGCATTCTTAAATTGAAACGTGTAATTATCTGACTATATATAATATTTTTTGAAGTAGATGTCCCTATTAGATAAGTTTCCATAAAATAACTGAAACACCCTTACACAAATTCGGTAGAATGAGTATGATCATCTCCGATATAAAAGTGGTACTCTCTTAAATTTTTTGATCATTCTCTATATTGTCGGAGAATGTATAAATGCTATATGCACAAAAATGACAACTTGTACCGAGTTGTAATATTGCGATTGAACCTCCATTTGTGGTTGTAATGTGCAATTCTTTATAAAATAGACCACTTTGAAATAATAATACCAATAGGAAATGTGTCATTGCATATCTTGAACTGTATTCATCCAACCATCGAACTCGTGTGTATTCCTAGATACTTATAAATAATTTCATCCTTAAATTTTCTCATAAATTAAAAAAAGCATATGTTTTGTAACTAGCTCACACCGTTTAGACTCCTTTCCATCTTTCAACTAGTATGGTACTAATTTATATTTATCAAACTCAACTAAATTATGTCCTATTGCACCTTCAATTTTCTCATGGATGCAACTTTCCAATTTAGGTAATCCGTCAGTTGCATGCACCACAACTTCCATCTAAACAATTGACTATAAAAAATTGTCCAACTTCTCTTTCACAAAATATCGTAGGTATGAAATCCCTGGAAGATATTGGTGGAAAATGAACACCACATTCTGATAACATAGTTTTAGAATGAAAATTAGAACAAATACGTAAAAATTTAGAATAATGCATAGAAAATTCAACATGTTGCCTACAACAAGTGGTGTGAGCGTGGTTGATTTTCACATAGAAGGTTTCAACATTTAAAAAAATGTTGGCTAATTTTAATTTCTAGATTCTCTTGTTCAAACTTACGAAAAATTGAGTTTGAGTCATATCTACGAAATGCTTGGGATGTGGTTCGCGATTAGTAGAACCAACTCTCTGTTTTACAACATCTCTTGTATTAGGTGAAACTCTAGTGTTATCATGCCAAAATTGAATAACAACTTCTCTTATAACATCAGATTTATCTTTGTCCTTACACGGTGCTCTAACAAAAATGCCCAAAAATCGGTGTTATTGAGTGATTGAAGGATATTATGTCTTTCAATTGTTTTCATTAGAGTTTTTCAATTAACTTTTAACATTCGACTTATTTGCATAATCAAACACTATTTTTATTGATTCACTTACAACACTAGTAGCAAGTACACGATGCACAATATTGTTATCCCTAGTGCATCTCTTGACACCAACAATGCGGTATGCATCATGAAGGTTTTCAACAATTGTAGAGGTTTGACCACGTATATTAGATGTTGTCAATCTTAAGGTGTTTAATATAGGTCTCATTTTAATAATTTTCATCAAACTAACCAACAATGACATCTTTGGGAATCATTTAAAATTTCAAAATGATTATCCCAAATTTCAATGGCTTTTCTTCTCGATTTTCTCTTCAAAAGTTTGTCGGACATTAGTTTGAAAATATTTTCATCAATTTCAATAAAATAATTAGGTTTCTTACGTAAAATCCTAGGAGGTGTTTTTGTCAAATTTTACTTGTCTACAGTTTCAACCTTAATTTCCTTATTCACATTTTCACTGTCTCCTTCAATTTCAACATCAACTACATCACAAGTGTTTAATTATTTTTCAACATTGACAATAAAAAAATCTTCATCATGAGAATTTAATTCAACTTCAACTAGAAACATTACACTGGTTTCTCATTTCTTACAATAGTAGGGGTTGAAGACGAACCTCTTCTTGATTCAAGAAGATTCCGCATTCGCTCAACATTTTAAATATGTTTGCCTCTAATTTGTCTAGCATTTTTTACTCAATGACTTCCTTTTTTGACTTCGTTTCATGTCTCCCATGATGTTTTACTTCTATAATAAGAAAAACGTACATAAAGCGACATAATTTCATAGTAATTCATACGGTAAGGTCAAACAGTAAAAATTACATGATAATTCAAACATTGGGATGTGTGTAAATATGATTTAAGAACCGTGATCACACTTTATAAAGTGCAATCCTAGTTTATAAAGCGCGATCACGGTTTATAAAGCGTGATCGTGGTTTATAAAGCATGATTGCGGTGCTTGATATCAAAACCGTGATGTGGTTCTGCTTTGTATCATCAAATTTGACTCTAAGTCTCGGGAAATCTTTTTTTTTTCCCCAACCAAAGCTTAGGAGGTCATTATGGTGTGTAAAAGGTCAAAAAACTTAAAATTTTCTCTTCCGCAGACTTGAACCATGCTTTGAAAAAGCTGAAAACATTTCAAAAATGACGCCATCGCATAGGGGAGACGGTTAGCTTCGTAGAAATATTGATTTTAAAGTGAAAAGAATAAGATAAATATCATTTTATAATTTTTGCTAACAATAGGTCTTTAAGACATTTTTTGTTCATGTCCGTGAATGTTCATGTCTATGTTTAAGACTTCTATACACGCAACTTTTGTTTCGCTTATCAAAATGTGATAAAACTTATACCATCTCGAAAAAATACAAAATAAAATCCATCTTTCCCGATATCTTGAAATGTGTTTTAAGCTGAAAGTTATCAATACATGAGGATAGAAGACTTTGAAGAGAGGAGGGAGGAAAAAGAAGACAATACTTTTAGGGGAAAAGAGATGGCGAAAAACCCTTATATGTATTGTGTGAATGAGATACAGAGTAGAACCATCACATTTATAACAGACACAATTCACGGACTCAAAGTTACTTGAGATTGTACAAACTAGAACACAAAGTTTCCAAGCATGAAGGATTAGATGATTCACAGATCGAGAACCGGAAAGAAAGAAAGCAAGAAAAAAAAGGAAAAAACTTTGTATTGATTTCTTCGATTCAAATTACAGTCGAAATAATCAAAATTCCAACCCTTCTGATGGCTTTGAAAGCTCATGATATAGCTCACAAGAGACGGTTATAACTTCCTCGAGCAAGCAAGAAATAATTACAACTTATTCCAATCATCCACGCCCTTTCGAATTCTTGATTTGCAAAGAAACGTTAATGGCGAAAAAAATAGTTTTTAAATATACGGTCGTTACATTATTTTACTAGTTAAAACATGGGCCATTCGATTTGCTTTTACAACTTCAAATTTGGGCCACCCATGTGGGAGAAATTAATTGGAGCGGGCTGCGACACCTTTACATTTTTTCCTTTGAAGCTATGCTAGGACACGTGGAGAGCTCTCTTCGGTTCCTTTATACTTTGCCATTGGGTCTATTTCTGCTTGACCTATGTTGACCCCTAGACACGTGGAGGGTTGGCGCTCATTTGAGTTTCCATTTTTGAAATGCGCTCCCTTAAAATTGCGCCAGAGAGTGACATGTCTCCTTCCACCGGTCTTGGAATTTTCAACGGCCAACTCTGTCTCCTCATTGACTTTAACCACATGGTGAGCTGGCACTACTTGGAGATTGACCCTTTGATTTCACTTCGAAATGGCGTCGTTAAGGCACGTGGAGACTTCCACTGCCACCCCCCATACTTAGTCAATTTTAATGATCGCTCTTTCTCTTTTTGGACCTAGGACACGTGGAGGACTAGCGCAAGTTTGAGAACTACCCCCATCTTTGACTCTTGAAGCTTGCGATGAGGCACGTGGCACCATCCATTGAGCCTTCCATACTTAGCTGATTTTAGCTTGTTTTCTTCATTTTGTACCTAGGACACGCGGAAAGCCTTGCTTATTTGAGGACTATCCCTTGGACCCTGCCCCTAGAGTTGTGTCATTTGGACACATGGAGGCTTCTGTTGAACCTTGAAATATGGCCAAACCATCGATCAAAGATATATCACGTATTACCCATGGACTGCTTGGGGAAAAAATTAATGGGAAAATATACGCTGTCATTCCCAACTGCGGGAAGAAAATAAAAAAAAAGGAAAGGAACTTCACCATACGCCCAACTTTCAAATTGTTCTCCATGAATAGGAAAACTACAAAACAATGCCAGGCTCGACGATGATTGATACTCCAAGGTACAAACTCAAAATTTTTTTGAAACTTGACTTCAAAAGAGGGGAATTTTGGGGCGACAAACAACTGGCTCTTTTACGGGGATGACTTGGCTTGGAACAAAGACACAAGGCAAGATCAAGAACTACAGATAACTCTAGGGAAAAGAGGACCAGTGCTTTATCCATTGGGAAAGGAGTCAAAAGAAAAACCAATACAAGGCAACACACACAGATGGAAAAAAACAAAACAAACCAAAAGGGAAGAACAGAAATGAAAAACAAAGGAATGACCCAAAACCAAAACACTGTACATAATATACAGAAGGACCACCTAGTCACCTAGGACTTGAACAACTTCAGATACTACCCACTATAAGGAAGTGGGAGAGGAGAACCATCCATGTAATCCAGATAAAAAGAGTTCTCTCTAGAAAAATGTCTTGATTCTAAAAGGACCAAGCCAAAGAGAATCAAACTTACCATGGCTTCCTCGTGGCTCATGTCTTTTGTCCCAAAGCAACACAATGTCTCCCACTTGGAAAACTCTGGGTTTGGCTTTCTTGTCAAACAAAGCCTTCACTTTCAACTGATGAGCTGTTATCCTATCCACCACTTGCAATCTGTCTTCATCAAGCTTCTGAAGGTACAAAATTCTCTTATCCAAAGAGCTACTTGAAACTTGAATCTTCAATGGTTTTCATCAGATGCAAGGCTGGAAATTCCACCATGTGATTGGCAGTTGAGCTTCCACACCATACACCACTTGGAAAGGAGACATTCCAATTGCTCTCTTGGGTGTAATTCTATCAGCCCAAAGTGCATCATATAGCTTTTTATGCCAATTCCTCTGAGAATCATTTACAAGCTTTCTAACTATTCTCACCAAGTTCTTGTTTGTTGATTCTTCCTGTCCATTCCCTTGGGGTAGTAATATGAAGAATGAGCAAGTGAGATCCCATACCCATAGCAGAAGTCCATCATCTCGGTAGAAGAAAAGTTGGAAGCATTATCAGTCACAATTTTGTTTGGGATCCCAAACCTGATCAATATGTTCTCCTTAATGAAGTTGCAAACTACCTCGGAAGTAGTGCTCTTGACTGGGATGGCTTCCACCCACTTGGTGAAGTAATCTATGGTAGTCAACACATGGGTATGTCCAGCACTGGAAGGTGGGTTAAGAGTTCCAATGAAATCTAATCCCCATTGTTGAAATGGCTCTTCATCACTACTTGGCTTTAGAGGCAAAAGCAGCCAACTTAGGTCTTCTAAAAAACGTTTGGCATGCTTCACATTTACCAACCCATTTTGATGCATCTCTAAATAGAGTGGGCCAATAATAACCAACACGAAGTATTTTATGAGTTGTTACAGTAGAGGAGAAATGACCTCCACAAGCTTGGTCATGAAAAGTAGAGAACAACTTCTTTTGTTGCTCCTTGTCTACACACTTCAAAAACCTTCCATCTATGCCTCATTTGAATAAAGCATTCTCCCATAGCACATATTGTGCAGACCTCAGTTTGATAGCTCTCTTCTCTTTGGCACTCAAGTGAGAAGGACACTCTCCATAGGTCAAAAAGTGAGCAATGTCAGCATACCATACATCTATCGATGAGGAACAAAACAACAGGGACATCAACTTCATCTTTGGACAACTCCTTGGCAGCTCCCTCAGTAATGAGTTCACACAGGCCCTTACCCCAAAACTAGCTTTGTTGGCCTGATATCAAGATCATACTCTTGCACCTTTTTACCCAATTACCTCTCTTGGTTCCAAATTCTTGCTTGAGTAAGAATGGATTTGATTGTTGTATCAGGCACCAGCACCACAGAATGAGAATTAAGGATGTAAAACCTAAACTACTTGACAACTTTGACAACTGCAAAAGCATGTTTCTCCATCATAGTGTACTTCAGCTCATGAGTTTTCAAGACATAACTCATGAATGCAATTGGGAGCTCATGATCTTCAGCATTCTTCTGGGCTAACACAACAACTAGGGTATTTTTAGTGGCATAACAATAGATAATGAAATCTTTGCTAAAGTCAGGGCACACCAAGATTGGAGTCTTTGCAATAGCTTGTTTAATGTCCTCAAATGATTTCTTCCCTTCAGAGGACCAACCAAAAGTTTTCTTCCCTTGCATCATGTGAGCAATGCTCATAGTAAGTTCTACAAAATCGGGGATGAATCTCCTTAGGAAATTGATCTTACCAAAGAAAGAATGGACACCCTTCTTACTTGATGGAAGAGAATTTTTGGATGGCCTGAACTCTCTCGGATCAATCTTGATCCCTTCCTTTGAAACAATGTGTCCCAACAACTTTCCTTCTGTGACACAAAACATAGACTTCTTAGGGTTTAAAGAAATTCCATGCTCTCTACACTTCTGCAATACTATTGTTTCAAGGTGTTGGAAGTGATCTTTTCTTGCTTTAGAAAACATGGTCAAGTCATCCAAATACACAACAATGCATTTCCCTTTCAAACTACCAAAATCCAAGTCCATGGCCCTCTGGAAAGTAGCACCAACATTGATGAGACCAAATGGCATCCTCTTGTATGCAAAGGTGCCCCAAGGAGTAGTAAAGGTAGTCTTATGTTGATCTGCATATATTCACCTCTACTTGATTGTACCCCAAGAATCCATCTAACATAGATAGCATCTCTGAGCTGTGACAGCTTGCAATACTTGGTCCATCATGGGGAGAGGGTAATTGTCCTTGAAAGAACCACTGATTTAGATTTTAAAGTCCACACACAGATCCGGATCTCACCATTCTTCTTCCTCGACGGAGCACTATATTAGCAATCCACGTTGAATGGTGGATGGGGAAGATGATCCTAGCCTTCAGAAGCTTTTGTATTTCTTGGAAAATTGTATCAGCTATCTTTGGATTATATTGCCTTTGCTTTTGTTTGAAGGGTTTGATCCCAGGCTTAAGAGGAATGAAATGTTGCATTTCTTTAGGTGAAAATCCTTAAGATCATCATAAGAGTAAGCTAGAACATCAACATACCTTTTCAACAAATTCACCACCTTCTTTTTCTCTTCCTGAGTGCAACATTTTCCAATGTTGACCATTTTGGGATCATCAAGACTCCCAATATTCACTTTCTCAATCTCAGCAGATTTTCGGGCTCCTTGGGAAACTTTAGACTTCATATATCTATCATGTTTATCAAAAATATCCTCCAAACTCACCAGCCCTTTAGGAATTTTGTTGCCTTTCAGTTTGATGCATCCATCTTGATCCATCTCTTCTTTGACACCCTCTTCATTTGATGACACACACTCTCTAGGAAGATTGTCACTTCCTTCAAAGTACAGTTGATCAAAGTTGTCTCTGAGCTCCAAGAAAGAAAGAAAATGTTGGTCATCATTAAAAACTTGCCAATTATTTGCATTGTCAGGCACACTGGGTCTATGGATCATCTCAATGGTGAATTTCTCTTGAGGAAAATCAGGATGAGGAATCGTGAGGACCCCAAAAAACAGCTAGAGAGTCAGCCTAGTGTTCCTTTCCCTTGCACAACTTGATGGAAAAAGCATCAAGGAATTCATGGAATCCCAGACCAGATTCCTATAGTGTTTCAACCTTATGTTCTTTACCTGATAAAGGTCTCTAACTTGTTTTACAATTAGCTCGGCATCTCCACGAGCAAGAAGGTTCTTCACTCCCATTTCCTTCACCATGCTCAACCCAAGAATAAGGGCCTCATACTCAGGTAGTATTTGTTGGTATTTTCAAACTGAAATTTGAAAGAGAAAGGATGAACCTTACCCCGGAGAAATGAGCACTACACCAGCTCCAGAACCAGCTGAGGAACAACTTCCATCAAACTCCAAAGTCCACACACCATTAGGATCAAACAACACTCCCTTTGTAGACTTGTCTCCTCTTGTGACATGATCATGTAGTTCCCATGCCCAATGTCTTCATATAGTATTTGTGCTTTAGGATCATCTGTCTTTTGCACAATATACTCTTGCTTGTTTCTCGGGTCAACACTTCTTCATCTTCCCATTGATAGGGATCAAGGCATGTGACCAATCCATTTGGATCTCACCTCCAACATCTTTGCAAAAATTCCTACTTAGCAACATGCCATAGGAAGGAGGGATATCAACAACCAAGATGGTAGCCAAGACCTTCTTCTTCTGGTAAAAGCAAAAAAGCTACTTGTGCATCCTTGATTCTCCCACCAAAGGCACTTCTCTACTTTCCATGGAATAACAAGAGCCATAAGTGTGGGTTAAGGTTAGACCCAAAGCATGAGCCACTTTTGCAGGCATTACATTATCAGATGCACTAGAATCAATGACACAATTGCTAAGCTTGTGGCCAGCTATGAGGAGAGTCACATAGAAGGGTTTGATCTTCTCATTGGGTGAAGTGACTTGCAGCCACAAGGCCAGGTTGAGGTGAGAAGAAGGAGTGGGAAAAAGGCCTTTAGAAGAATGGGCTGGGGTTTTAGATTTAGAATTTACAAAGTTAACCATTTTGGCAAAGGCTTTAGGATGGGTTTGATAGAACTCTGCCTCAGAAATCTGAATCTTGGTCTTTTTAAGATGGTCTATAATGTCAAAAGATCCAGATGTGGATGGGGAATCACTACTAGGAGTAGGAGGAGCTTTTGATCTATCAGCTTTTATCATTTGTTGGACAAGAATTCTCAGAAGCAGAAGTAGAGGAAGAAGGACTAGCAGAGCTTACCTTTTGGGTGGAAGTAGTAGGAATAGGAGCTCCTCTTCTTGCAATCACCGGGATGGTGATGGGGTACTCCTTGGATCTTTTTGCAGGTTGCACCACTTTTTCCTTTTTGTTGGTCTACTCCCGGGTCATAACAACATATGATTCACTGTTCATCTCAGCCACTACATCATCATAGTCATCTTGATCATCCACACCCTCAGTGGTGAGGAAATGAACTTGAGAACCACCAGGCTCCTCCAGTTCTTCATCAGCTTCCTCTTCTTGTTCATCATAGAGCCCATTTTCTTCCTCATCATCAGGCTCAAGAACTTCACAAGTAGCATTAATAGGCACCTTGAGGGGTGGACCTTCAATAGCCAACTGGTTTGGGAAGAGGGCAAGTGGTTCCTAGGCTGAAAGTTCTTCCTTGGAACATCTTGATATGGAGCATGTTGAGCCAATTGTTTCTTAATGGCAATGAGGTCATTAGCCAACTTTTGCACCAACTGATCTGCATTACCTCCAGGAGAGGGGAAGAAGAAGATGCTTTGGATTTGAAAGACTCCCTTTTCAGCTTTCCAGACATGATCAAGTCATCTTCCACACTGACATCCAATCTCTGATCAACATCCAAAGTTGCAAGATTTTCTCTCCTCAGGGCATAGCTTACTTCGAAATTGAGCATTCAAGAAGAAACACTTTTGAATCTGATCAATAGGCCTAGTATTTAGTGGAATCTTGTTAATCAACTTGTTAAACTTGGCCACAAATTCTCTCATAGGCTCATGTGGCTCCTTCTTGATTTGAGAAATCTGAGCTAGCAAAGCATGCACATCTTCAACAGGTTTGAAACACTACTCAAATTCAGTCCTCATAGTAGTCCAATCGATGATGGTCCCAGCAGGAAGATGGTAAAACCAATCTGCAACATTGTCTTGCAAGGTTTCCACAAACAGCCTCACAGAGACATCCTCATGTTCAACTCCAAGGACCCCACATGCAATAATGAAGGCTGCAATGTGTTCATCAGGGTGTACTTTTCCATCACCTCTAAATTTGGGAAAATTCTTCTGTTACCCCTAGGTAACTCATGCAATGGTTGAGGAAGAGCCAGAGGCCCAACTCTTTGTCCCCAAGGCCAAGGTGCTGCCATCCTTGGAAAGATTGTTTGAAGTGGAACTGAGACACCAGCAAGAATTAGGGCACGAGATTAGGGCTAAGTTGTGCTTGAGGAATGCTACTACCAGAAGCTCTGTCTTCAACAGGAGGTGTGCTTGTGGAATGAGCTCTTCTATTTCTTCTTGTTGGAGGAAGTTGAAAATCTTGTTGATCCAGAGTTGAAATTGGGGATCTTCAATTCCAAGAGCCCTTCTACCACGAGTATATCTTAGAGTCACCAGATCAAAGAAATGATCAAATTAGTTGTTCTTTTTAGAAAGGAAATTTGTTGAACAAATTCCCCAGTGAGTCACCAAAAAATGTTGGGTTTCAGATTTGCACTTGGAATGAAACCACAGTCAGGGGACAAGCAAGTCCCTCCTCTTTAATGGGAGAGGTTCCCTTATTGAAAGCGGGGAAAAACCTATGTACAAATGCACAATCTTTCATTCAATGGTGGTTTCCCGATATCTTGAAATGTGTTTTAAGCCTAGAAAGTTATCAATACATGAGGATAGAAGACTTTGAAGAGAGGAGGGAGGCAGAAGAAGACAATACTTTTAGGGAAAAGAGATGGCAGAGAAAACCCTTATATGTATTGTGTAAATGAGATACATAGAATAGAACCATCCACGTTTATAACAGACACAATTCAGACTCAAAGTTCTGGAGATTGTACAAACTAGAACACAAAGTTTCCAAGCACACAAGGATAGATGATTCACAGATCAAAACCGAAAGGAAAGAAAAGCAGAAGAAAAAAAGGAAAAACTTTGTATTGATTTCTTCCAATTTGAAATTACAGTTCCAGAATAATCAAAATTCCAACCCTTTATAATGGCTTTGAAAGCTCATGATATAGCTCACAAGAGATGGTTACAACTTCCTCGAGCAAGCAAAAATAATTACTAACTTATTCCAATCATCCATGCCCTTTTGAATTCTTGATTTGCAAAGAAACGTTAATGGCGGAAAAAATAGTTTTTTAAATATATGGTCATTACATTATTTTACCAGTTAAAACATGGGCCATTCGATTTGCTTTTACAACTTCAAATTTGGGCCACCCACGTGGGAGAAATTAATTGGAGTGGGCTTGTGGATGCCTTTTGCATTTTTTCCTTTGAAGCTGCGCTAGGCTGACACGTGGAGAGCTCCGCCGGTTCCTTTATACTTTTCTAATTCGGGTCTATTTCCTGCTTGACCTATGTTGACCCCTAGACACGTGGAGGGTGGCACTCATTTGAGTTTCCATTTTGGAAACCCCCTTAAAATTACGTCGAGCTGACGTGTGTCTCCTTCCATCGTCTTGGACTTTTCAATGGCCAACTTTGTCTCCTCATTTGACTTTAACCACGTGGTGAGCTGGCACTACTTGGAGACTGACCCTTTGATTTCACTTCCGAAATGGCATCGTTAAGGCACGTGGAGACTTCCGCCAACCCACCCATACTTAGTCAATTTTAACGATCGGCTCTTCCTTTTTGGACCTAGGACACGTGGAGGATTGGTGCGCAAGTTTGAGAACTACCCCATCTTTGACTCTTGAAGTTGTGCCGATGAGGCACGTGGCACCGTCCTTGCTAAGCCTTCCATACTTAGCTGATTTTAGCTTTTTGTCTTCATTTTGTACTTGGGACACGTGGAAAGCTGCTTATTTGAGGACTGTCCCTTGGACCCTACCCCTGGAGTTGTGGCCATCATTGGACACATGGAGGCTTCCGCTTGAACCTTGAAATATGGCCAAACCACATCCAATCAAAGATATTCACGTATTACCCATGGACTCTGGGGCAAAAATTAATGGGAAAATATGCCTGTCATTCTCATTGCGGGAAGAAAATTGTTTTACACCGTATGCCGAGTTGTCCTCTTAATTCGACCGCACTACTCTCGACTTGGTTACTTCCACGTTGAGAAGCCTTTTAACTCGGTTGAGTCATTTGTGGGTCATGAGATAATCCCACATTCTTAGGTGGTTTAGTGGAGATGGGCTTGAAATATCCCAACGAGGTGCTATCTAGGGCTTCAATCATGTTTGCCCTTTTTCACCTTGGGGTATAATCCCCTCCGTGAATGTCTCGATTGACTTGGTGGCTCGGTTGGTGAGGTGGTTGTGAAACCCGATCCCGCATCAATATGGAACTCACTCTTTAACTTGACTCCCCCTGGATAACCAACTTGCTCAGTCCCCAACTCGATCGCTCTCCCACCCAACTCGATTTCTAGCTCTCTCGGTCTCCTAGCCGACGTGGTCTCTAGCTTGAAAGCTACTTGAGAAAATAAGTAACTATTTAAATAACACAATGGCTGAGTTCCTTCCAAAAGTAGAGTTGGGCCCCTTAGTTGACAACCCTTTTCACTCATCAAGACCAAAGGTTCGCAAACCAATTTTTTTCCATTCACCAACTTTTTGGCCCCACAATGCATTGCATGGCAACTGTGAATAGCTCCTGGTAGTGACCCATGTACTCTCTGCGTTGCCAATTGAGCTCGATCCCGTATCAACAATATCTTGCACATACGATGTTTGTTTCACGCATTCCAATAGTCGTTGAAAAGTTAACGGAGTGATGTTCCATATTGTTCAAGTTTAGGAGAACTTGGGGAATATTTTAAGGCCAAAATGTCCTCGAGATCACACCTCCCCATTGAGAAGGATTTTTTTCCACCAAAAGCTTCATCTAGATCATTAGCCTTGGCTGTTGCATGCATGAATGGCTTCCTACCCATCCTATCCATCTATTTTTGTATAATCATTGTGTAGTAAAGAGGTGGCTAAATTTTAACTACACATGCCACAATTCTCCTTTACGCGTACACACAAGATTCACATTTGTGTTTGTATTCACTTCGTGCCTGGTCAAAGCATATAAGTGTGTCCCACTTGGTAGCCAAAATATTTTACAATATGACTAGTAAATAAATAGTTAAAAATACTATAAAACTTTAAAAAATTAGGTAAATTCTGATGCCCTACACCTTGGTATTTATAAGCTCTTAAAAATATATTTTTGGTCATTTAATATGTGTTTGGTTATGTTTTGGTTGTTGGACATATTTTGCTGAAAGTACAAAAAGTGGGACACAGTTATATGCTTTGATGTGATGCGTGTTGGTTCAGTTTCCCATGCCTGGTGTACCTTCTCTAACTTTATCGCACTTCCACCTAATCCTTTCCTCTCCACCGCGTTATTTGTTGTGCGGCATGTAAGTTGTAATTCAATGGTTGGAGTGTTGCACGATGTTGTTTGATTAGTGCACTTTCTTTTATTTACAGGGGAAAACAATGTAAGATACTGGGATTCAAAATATCCTTCCAGATGCTATAATGAGACAGGTAGTGCCAATTTTTTGGATAACAATGCACTTAAAAGAGACTGGATTTCCAGATTTTGAGATCTATAATGTTACTTTTATTGATACAAGTTTTTGTTATCACAAATATTGCCAAATTTCCAAGAAAATCTATGGGCAGTGCAGAGCCATTTGAAAAATCTTGATGTAATGCAGAAGCTTGTCAGTGCAGGTATCATGCAAGTATGGTGATGCCATTGGTTTGTGCATAAATTATTCCTCTAAATTCAACAAGGCTGCATGAGTTTTCAATCTGTTATCATACAATGTATGCCCATACTATAAGGAACTGAATTTTGTTTTTGTCTGATTCTTGAAAACTATTGAGACTATTCCTTGAAGGGCGTGTGCTAGCAATTTCTGCACTCATAGCTTCAGGAATGCTGGTAGATGATTTCATATGTTTTGATGATGGTGCATCCCAAGATTGTCTACCTTTCTTACATACGTGATATTAATAACTATTAAACTAGCTCTTAATTGTTCTTTTGACAGTCCACTATTGTTTCATGACATTTAAGGGATGATAAAGGTACGTCCGTCTTTTGCAGGGGAAGCATGAACCACCTCAGAGGTAGAGTCTCCCGAGGCTTTCAAGGTGAGTGACATGCTTCATCGGATGTTGTCAGTTCGTATCAACAGAGACTGCCATTTCTGTAATCGGATGGCTTAGAGAAATGGCAGTTGGGGGCTGGGATATAAGAAGAACACAGCCAAACTTTGATATCATAGGGAAACAAAGTTATAATGCTGATTTTGCAGGAGTTTAACCACACTTTCTATACGGCTAAGCCAAACGGTCAGAGTGCCCAATTACTCATCATTCAAGAGATTGCACAGTTTGTTAAAACCCATTCCTAAATATTTCCTTGAGGGACGAGTAATTAGTATTTGAGATTATTTTTAGTTCAGAATTTCTTTACAAAGTATTGTGTATCTCACTCATTCTGGATCATTCATAAAGGAGAGGGCCACATTGCTAATTCCGATGGTCAAATAAAAAATTGAAGTTCCCTCCATTGTACCTTTCTGTATGTTGAATAACTTTTGGACTTCGATAACATTTTCAATCAACATTTTCTAGCCATGCAAGGAAAGAAACATGATCCTGAATGTGCCTTTCTCCATTGGCTATGAGAATTTTGGCTGGATTATAGCTATGGATTTTAGAATGGGTAAATGTTTGTTTTTCATAAATCCGAAGAACTTTATATTGATATAGAAATTGACAATTTAAAAGTCGGTGGATGAGCACACTCCAAAATATTACATCTGATTTATCTTTCATTGAAGAAATTACTTGCATTTTTATGGGATATTAAATGTATTGATGGGAAAGTCATAGATTATATTTTCAAGACGTTTTCCAAATCTAGTTTGAATATTAAATGGTATGGCGATAATCTATTAGATTTGAGAGTGGAAATATGCATTTAGATAGAGGGTACAATTTATCTATTTTTGGGGAAGAAATTAAGTTGTGGGAAAAATATTATGTACTCTCCTAATAATGTCGTGAGCATTCACAAGATTAAATTTTGTTATGAATATTTGTTATGATTATGATATTTGAGTACGACACTCAAATCTATGTGCTTTCGATCTAATCATCTATATAATCGAAAATCTCATTTTTTTATTAACCTGAATATCTAGAAAATATAAGAAAAAAAGTCGAGCCATACATTAAACTAGATACTAGTAAAACTATTTAAATACTATATATGTCCTTCAATGATATATAGTATCGAAAAATAGAACATTTATTGCACTAATCATTAGCCAATAAAACCAATGCTATGCAATGTATTGCCCTTCCTCAAAGGTCAATCCATTAATAAATGGTAGTGGTGTTTTTCTACCAGTGGCTTCGCAGATTTGACAACAACGAAACTAGAGTTGGTGTATTTTCTAGAGAACACAAACATATATAGAAGAGGTGATCACCACTATTGTTGGTTGCATTGAATGTGGGATTTTGGTTTGGAAGTAGAGGCCAAGAAAAAAAGTAGCGGCACAAAATCCCGTCCCCTTAAATACAAAAATAATTGCAGCGATCCTTAAAACTGGTGGATCAAGAACAATATTTGCTCTAACTATTGTTTTTATGGTGTTTCAAACTCGCGACTCTCTAAATTTCATGTAAGGAACTTAAATTTGATGTACCCTTCTCCCATCAATTATGGTTGTTTATTAATTTTTAATAATATTATTGTAGCATCTATAGTTTTGTTACTTTCTAAAGTAATACCTTTGTTTTACATTTTTTTATTCCTTCAATAATTTGTGTGAATGAATACATATGTAAGTTCTTGGGGCTGTGAATATATCTACACATGATTCTTCTTCCTAATCTTTGAGCAACGCTAAAGATTCATTTTTTGTAAATGTGTTCGAGACATTTTGTGCTTTTACTTCCACTACGGACATAACATTCTTTAATTGGTTGTGTGTCAAAATTTAATGTCCCCTATATTCTAATGAATATGACTTATATTCTATTAATAATATTTAAAGTTTTCAAATTTTCTCGCAACCCTTACAATGTGTGTCAAAATTTGTTCTTATTATAACATATTTTTCGTTTTGAAGTATTTTCTATTTTCATTACATTTATATAATATTTTGGTTGTAATAGTTAAAATATTGTGTTAGTAAATTGCATAACAATGTATTGGCAGCAATCCCAAAAAATTGCAAGGCATTAAAAAGGCATACTTTCTAGGTTGATGACATTCAAGAAAGATTTAATATAATGTGTTAGGATTTACCGTCACCTATGTTTTGATGTTGTCTACCTATATTTTAATAATAATATTTATATTTATTGAGTTTATTGACATGCTTACAATATGTGTCAAATTGTATTCTTACTATACACATAATAACGTAATTGTAACCCCCAAAAGTTACAAATCCATTAAAAAGGACATCTTTTAGGTTGGTGACAGTTAAAACATATTTAATACTGAACAAATGTTTCATTAAATAGGACAATAATCTATATTAACTATTAATATCTAAGTTTGTAATGACCTTGTCGTGAATTAATTATAATCTTATAATTAATGGATCACATCGAGGAAAAGTATGGCCAATCAAAATGGAAATGTTAAAAGGACAATAAAGATTTTAACAAATGCATCTTATTTCATAAAACCAATTATAATGAATATGTGGGTGTGAGAGGCAGACCAGGTGGATCGAAGAACAATCTTTGGTCTAAATATTGTTTTTATGGTGTTTCGAACTTGTGACTCTCTAAATTTATACGAAGGAACTTAAATTTGATGTGTCCCTTCTTCCATCAATTATGGTTGTTTATTTATTTT